>CAKKTI010000206.1:0-36694 GCA_920105805.1 Condylostoma magnum
ATAAATAACTACAGCATAAAAGCTTAGTTAAAGTTTCTAAGAGTTATTTCGGAATAGATTGGAATTACCTAATTAAATTTTCCATACTCTTACTTTATAATCTCTTCCACCTGATACTACTAGTTATTCACTTCTTGAAATGCAAACTGAGAATACATTGTTATCATGTTTTCCAATGATTTGGTTTCTGGATTGGTCTTCTATTCCCCATACTCTTACTTGATTATCCTATCCACCTGATACTATTAATTATTCACTTCTTGAAATACAAACTGATTCTACCAAATCATCATGTTAACCAATGATTCTACTGTTGCATGAGCTTTATAAGTCCCATACTCTTACTTGATTATCAAATCCACCTGATACTATTAGTTATTCACTTCTTGAAATGCAGACTGATTCTACCCAATTATTTTATTATTGCATGGATTTTATAAATCCCATACTCTTACTTTCTTATCCTTTCCACCTGATACTACTATTTATTCACTTCTTGAAGCGCAAACTGATATTACCTCAGTATTATGTTGACCAATGATTCTGTTTCTGGATGGGTTTTATAAGTCCCACAATCCTACTTTATTATCCCCTCCACCTGATATTGCTATTTATTCACTCCTTGAAATGCAAACTGATCTTACATAATCTTCATGCTGACCAATAATTTATTATTTCTTCTTTCATTACTAAAATTATTTTTGTTGTAATTCTAGTTTTCTTGCTTATTGTCTAATATGTTCTCCGGTTCTCATAATATTTGCTCATCTCATAATCCATTATAAACTTCTATTAGCTTGTTCTTTCTAATCTGCTATAATAAAAAGAAGTTACTATTATATTTCTCTAAATGCCTTAAGTTTTACTTCCATCAAATCATTATAATTTACTCTTTATCTAATTGATTTATCTTAATCACTTAATTTGACCAAAGTATCTAAGTATTTCAGATCCTTTCTCTCTCATAAAATTATAAATCAAGGTGTTTATTGTAGATTAACAAGTAACTGTCAATAATTGGCAAATTTGGAAGGCTCTTTTGAGCTTTATGAGTGGATCAACTCTTTCTAGATATTTTCATAGAGATCTTAAGTTGTCATTGGTGAAGATTAAGCCCTTTAGAACACTTAAAACTTCATTGATATCTGGTCGTCTCATATCCTGTTAGTTTGCTTGATAGAATTATCAGAAATCAATACCAGCAATCAAGTTTCTGATGATTGTATTAATACAGTTTTCCATTTTTTATAAGATTGATGATATGAAGGCTATTGTAATATTTCTTCTGATTAAATGATACGTTGTTGAGATTGTGCTATGTTTCTAATAGATTATTTAAAACTTATCCTGAGTTAAAAGAGATAAAGAGAAGTAAAAAGAATAGAAAGGCAACAATTGTATATGATGACCAATACCTTCAAATAGATACTTATTACACAAGCTAGTATATTATCCAATACTTAATGATACTAGAGAATCTTTGAGAAATATTATGTTATTGTTTCTTGTATATTTTAGGTTATTTGGTGTTATAAAGTACTAAATAGTAAAGACTAATATAAGTTAACAGAAAATATATATACAACCTTGATAATTTTGTATATTCTTTATAAATAACTTCAATTTATGAAATAAATAAAGAAGGAAAGTATTTTATACTAAAAAGCACTGTGCACACTCTAAGGTGTATGAATATGTAAGTGAATTACTAATATTAGTTTAATATAAAATTAACATTATTGAAGAACTCATGTATAAATATATTATATAAAATTGATGATTAATTTATTGAGGAAACTGAATTATCAATATTCCTAAGCGAATATTAGAAATCGACTATTATTATGATTAAAAAGATTAGAGAAAGCCTTAATATGAAGAAATAGTTAACATAGAGCTGTTTAAATCAGGAAAAGATAAATAATTATTAGAGAACTAAAACAGTTAAAATGAATTATATTTCTTACTGTGAATTAATTTGGCAGACATATATTACTGAATAAGGATTTTCATGCAATTCATATTCCCTTAATATTTCAAACAATAAAGAATTATGCTTATATAAATAATTAAGATTTACTATAGCTTTTATTATGCTTCTTGTAAATACTCTATGCATAATCTATTTCTGTACTAAGTGGGAAATTATTATCAAGATATTATATAACTAACTTTATTAATACAACATAAAGACTTAAAATGTTCTGCTCACGTTTCCAATAGTAAAGTTATTCGCGAAAATATTGAAATTACCTAACTAGATTTCCCATACTCTTACTTTATTATCACCACCACCAGATACTACTAATTATTCACTTCTTGAAATGCAAACTGATTCTACCCAACCATCATGTTCTCCAATGATTCTGTTTCTGGATGGGTTTAATAAGTCCCATACTTTTACTTTATTATCTTCTCCACCTGATACTATTAGTTATTCACTTCTTGAAATGCAAACTGATTTTACACAATCACCATGTTCTCCAATGATTCTGTTTTTGAATTGGCTTTATAAGTCTCATACTCTTACTTTCTTATCCTATCCACCTGATACTACTAATTATTCACTTCTTGAAATACAAACTGATAATATTCAACCACTATGTTTACCGATGATTCTGTTTCTGGATGGATTTTATAAGTCCCATAATCTTACTTTCTTATCAAATCCACCTGATACTACTAATTATTCACTTCTTGAAATACAAACTGATAATACGCAATGATCATGTTTACCAATGATTCTATTTCTGGATGGGTTTAATAAGTCCCATAATCCTACTTTATCATCATATGCAATTCCAAACATACATCTATCTCTACTTCCACCCGATACTACTAGTTGTTCACTTCTTGAAATACAAACGGTGAATACATGAGAATTATGTTGGCCAATTATTCTGTTTCTGGATGGGTTTTATAAGTCCCATACCCTTACTTTATTATCCTATCCCCCTGATACTACTATTTATTCACTCCTTGAAATGCAAACTGATCTTGCCCGCTTATCATGTTAACCAATTATTCTATTTCTGGATGGGTTTTTTAAGTCTCATAGTCTTACTTTCTTATCACCTCCGCATGATACTACTAGCTATCCACTTCTTGAAATACAAACTGATGATACCTCTTGATCATGTTGACCAATTATTCTTTATTTCCACCTTCGTTACTAGAATTATTTTTATTGTAATTCTATTTGTCTTGCTTAATGTCTTATGTAATCTCCAGCTTTTTTTACAGCTCTCATTGGATTAACTCTTTAACATCTCATAATCCATTCTAAACTTCTATTAGCTTGTTCTTGCTGATCTGTTCTGATAAAGAGAAGTTACCATGATATTTCTCCAAAGGTTTTAAGCTTTACTCTAATCAAATCATTAGAATTCACTCTTTATATGATTTCTTTAGCTTAATGACTTAATTTGATCAAATCATCCAAATATTTTAGATGCTTGGCTTTAATCTCATTTTCTCTTATATAGTCAAAAATCAAGGTGCCTATCGTAGATCAGCAAGTAATCGTGAACAGTTGGCAAATTCGGAAGGTTCTTTTGAGCTTTATGAGGGGATCAGCTCCTTCTAGATTCTTCCATAGAGCTCTTAAGTTGTCTTAGGTGAAGGCTTAGCCCTTTAGAATGCTTAAGACTTCACTTTTGTCTAACCCTTCCATATCCTACTGATATACTTGGTATAATTCATCGAAATTAGCTCCAGCGATCAAGTTTCTGACGATTGGTTCAATGCAGTTTTCCATTTTTTTATATAAAATTGATAAGATTATTCTAAAGGTCATTGTTTCTTCTTATTATATACAATAATTGTATCTTGTTGATATTGTGTTGTGTTTCTGATAGATTATTCATAACTTTTACTTTATTATAGGTTTAATCAAACATTTTAAGCATTTGAACTGTATTTAACCTTTATCTATAATATCATATCAATGCTAGTTGTTTTATTGAATGAATTAAATCTTGGAATAAATGTAAAATATTATATGAGTAAGTTAGTTAGATATCCTTTTAAATTCTGTCATTTTCCATTTGGTGTACTTGCCTTAAATTCTTAATAAAGTCGATTATTCAATGAGTATAGACATTTTATGATAAAGTAAGATCGAATAGGTCTTAATCATTTATATATACTGATGATAGTTGTCATTATTATATTGAGAAATCAATTAAAAATGCATATGAATTACAAGTTAGAATTATTTATTAATAATATCTAGCAATCAATCCATAGTAAGAAATATAATTCATTTCAATCAAATCTTAGTCTCTAGTAATTTTTTATATTATCTCTACTTTAACTGTTTCTTCACATCAAAACTTTCCCTTATCCTTTTTAATCAAATTGAGAGTGGATTCATAACATTTGCTTAGAAGTATTGGTAATCCAGTTGCCTCAATAAGTTAAACATTAGTTTGCATAATATATTTATGTATCCTAACTCTTTTACTTAATCTCTCTTTTCATCGATTTCTTTGTTAGTTTTTTCTATATACATGTGCATTGTAGAGCTTTTTTAGCATTCGTATTTGGGATCTATTTAATACTAAATTCGATACAATTTACGTAATTAATTAGGCTCATTCCTTATATAATAGATGTTTTCATTGTATTCTATATCTAATAAGAAGTAAATAGTTTCCCAGAGATATTTGGCAGCATTATAAGTGATAGCTATCTAAATAACGATTTCCCATAAATATTAAAAGTATCACTATCATTAACAATTCCATAGAAGAATAAATTGAAAATACTAAAATCTGAGTATACGGGCATACAACTATTTAAAATTATCTGATTTTCTATCCAATGAATTTATTATTGCCTATCTTCTTACTGACTACCTTTTTATAGATTTATTCAATCCTACAGTACTCAAATTAAATAATAAATCTTTATATTTTAAGTGTTATTATGATCAAAGATCTACCTAGCTAGTTGTAAAATATGATTAGTGTTATCTTGTTAATTAGTCATAATATGTATACTAGGCACATCGATCTTGTTTTAAAGCAGTATTTATTTTAATAACTACCTGCTAGTACATGAATTTGTTCCTATATTTTTAGCTTTTCTATTTTGGTAAGAATTTCCTTCCTAGTTTATCATCTGTTTCTCTATAATATACATGCTAGTTATTTTATTCCATTAAGTGAATTGCATCAATAAAACATATTGAGCATTGTATAGTAGTTAAGTTATTATCTAACACTATATAATATTTAGGCTGTCATTATGATGTTTATTAATTAAAAGGTTATTTTAATGCAGAGCTTACAGCTGATTTCGATTACTACACTTTCTTCAATCTTTAATAGTTGACATTTGTATTAAATTACCTAAACTAGTGCCTACTATATTGCTAATTATGTACTTTTATAATCATTTACCCAATTTAAGCTCAATGCATCTTCAAGGAATACAAAGGCAATTTCATATTTATCAGTTAGATAAATTTGTAGTTTCTAAGTTAAAATTGATAAATAACTATAGATAGAAGTTATCTACAATTCGAAAGATATTTAACGATAGATTTTATCAACTTTCTAAATTGCTTAAACCATTCTAATAATTTAACTAAATTTCCCATATTCTCATTATCTTATCAATTCCACTCGTTACTACTAATTGCTCACTTCTCAACACGGAAACTGATGAAATCCCTAAATCATGCTTACCAATAATTCTATTTCTGAATGGGTTTTGCAAGTCTCATAGTCTTACTTTCTTATCTGCTCCCCCTGATACTACTAGCTCCTCGCTTCTTGAAATACAAACTGAGCTTATATCAGAATCATGTTTACCAATTATTCTGCTTCTAAACGGGTCTTGCAAGTCTCATACTCTCACTTTATAATCAAGTCCTCCAGACACGACTAAGTTCTCCCTCCTTGAAATGCATACTGATTATACTACATAATCATGGTAACCGATTACTCTGCTTTTGGACGGGTTTTATAAGTTCCATAGCCTTACTTTATAATCTTATCCACCAGATGCTATTAGTTGTTCACTTCTTGAAATGCAGACTGATTCTACCCCGAAATCATGCTGGCCAATGATTCTGCTATTGGATCGGTTTTGTAAGTCCCATGCTATAACTTTTCCATCTACTCCTCCAGATACTATTAGTCGCTCGCTTCTTGAGATGCAGATTTATGATACGTAATTACTATGCTTTCCAATGATTCTGTTTCTGGATGGGTTTTGTAAGTCCCATACTCTTAACTTGCAGTCATCTCCACTGTATACTATTAGATGCTCGGTTCTGGAAATGCAAACTGCTAATATATCATGATCACTCTGGCCGATTATTCTGCTGTTGTGGGGATTTTGCAAGTCTCATGCTTTTAATTTCTTAAATCTCATGCTGGATACTACTAGTTGCTCACTTCTTGGAGTGTAGATTGAGAGTATTTGACCGTTACTTTAATCAATTATTCCTTGTTTAAATTTTGGTATGGTTTATTGTTACTAGTTTTTCTATAGTTCTATTATCCTTGCCTAGTAATTTATGTACTCCACAGCTTTAATTTAATTAATTAATGCACTTTTCATGATTAATTGTAAGATTTAACTAGGTTTCTGATCTGCTCTAATCAGAAGTTATTGTAATATTTCTCTGAAAGGTTAAAGATTGATAAAGTCTTTTAGACTTACTCTTTATAGTTCTATATCTAGACTAATTAAGTTACCCAATAGATCTAAATGTTTTAGATATTCAGCTTTAATTACATACCTGTTGTTATGCATAAAGGCTTAGAATATGATTGTTAATAATTGGCACATTTCAGAGCTTTTTATAACGTTGGATACTAGATTATTTCATAGAGTTATTGATTTGTTCTTTTATGAGCTCTGTATGCTTAGAGCCTTGTTTATATTAGGTTATTCTATATATTGTGTATTTAACCATTAGAAAGATTCAGAATTGGCTCTAGCAATACAGTTTCTAGCAATTGAGTTGATACATTTTTACATTTTTATATTAACAGGTAATTCACCTGCGTTGTATGGTACTTAAAAATAATTATTTAAGTATTGCTTTTAATAGTACAGCCCTTATGCTGATGTTAGCACTTAGAGATTATTTTGGTTTATTCCTAAATAGTTCTATTAATACGCATAATTTTTACATAATAAGAAATTAATCAGTCAAATTTAACTAGCTTCCATACTTTTACTTGATTATTCTGTTCCCTTGTTTGTATAAGGAATCTTAATATGGGCTTTGATCAGTCTCGTCAATTTTATATAAAAAAATGGAAAATTGTATCAAACCAATCGTCAGAAACCTGGTAGTTGGAATCGGTTTCTAATAAATCTACTAAGCAAATCAGGAGGATATGGGATGGCCAGATAAAATTGAAATTCTAAGTATTCTGAAAGGCCAAATCTTCACCAAAGACAACCTAGAAGCTCTATGGAAAAATCTAGAAAGAGCTGATCCACTCATAAAGCTCAAAAGAACATCCAAGATTTGCCAACTATTCACAATTACTTGCTAGCCCGTGATAGACAACTTCATTGATGATTTTATGAGAGATAATGAAATCAAAGTAAAGTATCTGAAATACTTAGATACCTTGGTCAAATATAGTAATTAAGCAAAAGAAATCTTATAAAAAGTGAATCCTGATCATTTGATAGGAGTAAAACTTAAAACCTTTGGAGAAATATCATGGCAACTTCTCTTTATCAAAACAGATCAGAAAGAACAAGCTAATAGAATTCTATAATGGATTATGAGATGTTCAAGAGTTAATCCAATGAGAGCTGTAGAAAAAGCTGGAGAATATATTAGACATTAAGCAAGACAACTAGAATTACAATAAAAATAATTCTAGTAGCAAAAGGTGAAATAAGGAATAATTGGTAAACATGATAATGCGATAAAATCAGTTTGCATTTCAAGAAGTGAATAATTAGTAGTATCAGGTGGAAGGGATAAGAAAGTAAGAGTATGGGACTTATAAAACCCATCCAGAAACAGAATCATTGGAGAAAATGATAATATTGTAAAATCAGTTTGCATTTCAAGAAGCGAGTAACTCATAGTATCAGGTGGATATGATAAGAAAGTAAGAGTATGGGACTTATTAAACCCATCCAGAAACAGAATCATTGGAGAACATGATGATTGTGTATCATCAGTTTGCATTTCAAGAAGTGAATAATTAGTAGTATCTGGTGGTGGTGATTATAAAGTAAGAGTATGGGACTTATAAAACCCATCCAGAAACATAATCATTGGTCAACATGATGGTTGGGTAAAATCAGTTTGCATTTCAAGAAGTGAATAATTAGTAGTATCTGGTGGATATGATAATAAAGTAAGAGTATGGGACTTATAAAACCCATCCAGAAACAGAATCATTGGTCAACATGATGGTTGGGTAAAATCAGTTTGCATTTCAAGAAGTGAATAATTAGTAGTATCTGGTGGATGGGATTATAAAGTAAGAGTATGGGACTTATAAAACCCATCCAGAAACAGAATCATTGGAGAACATGGTCACTGTGTAAAATCAGTTTGCATTTCAAGAAGTGAATAATTAGTAGTATCAGGTGGATATGATAAGACAGTAAGAGTATGGGACTTATAAAACCCATCCAGAAACAGAATAATTGGTAAACATGATGGTTGGGTAGAATCAGTTTGCATTTCAAGAAGTGAATAATTAGTAGTATCAGGTGGAGGTAGAGGTAGATGGTCAATTGTATATGATAAGACAGTAAAAATATGGGTAATTTAGTTAGATAATTCTAATCTGTTTCGAAATAACTTTAATTATTGCTAATATAAATCTCAATTAAATACTTGAAGCCTTTAACTTGTATTGAGCTTTTATCTAAAATATTACTTGAATTATTATACTCAATAAATTGAATATTGTAATGTATATAAATATTATATGGAAACGTTAGCTAGATATCTTTTTAAATTCTTTATTGCTCATCTCATATTTGATGCATTATCCTTGAATTATTATTGAAAGTCAATTATTCAAGGGATTTTTTAATTTCATAATAAGCAGAATACAATCTAGAATAAGTTTTAATCATTATGCTAGTGATTATAGTTACCATTAAAAAAAATACTTGATTTATGAGATTAATCTTTACTCAATAGTATTTATTTGATGAATAAATTCATAGTAAGAAATATAATTCATTTCAATTGAATTTTAGCTTTCTAGTAATTACTTACACTATCTTTTCTTGATTTAAATATCTCTACTTTTCTTCGTATTAAGGCTTTCTTTATCTTTTATAATCAAATTAATGATAGATTTCTAATATTTGCTTAGAAACGTTGATAACTCCGTTTCCTCAATAAATCTATATTTATGTATACTTAATGTATCTTTATTAATCTTTTTATGTTGATACTCATATCTGTGAGCTAGTTTCTCTATAGATTAGTGTGCTGTTAATATATAGCATTCGTATTTGAAGTCTAATCTATACTGAAATCCATTTAACTGACATAATTAATTATATTCCTTATATAAACAATGTTGTCATTGTATTCGATATATAATCATAAGAACAAAGCTTCCCAGGGATATTTGACAGCATTATAAGTGGGAGTATCTGAAGAGCAATTTTTTATAAGTATGAAAAGCCTAATAATTATTAAAGACTAGTGTAATGTTTTACCTTTTATGATTATATACACTATTATTGTATCTCGCTGGTATTGTGCTGTGTTTCTGACAAATTATAACTTATACTTTATTCTGAATTTAAAGAGATGAAGTGGAATCAAACAAATTGAAAAGCAATAATGGCATATCATTTGTTGTTTTTGAGTGCTAATATTTTATACATTATTCAAATTATTACACAATCTAGCATATTTTATCATGATAATTTAGAAAATAAAGTTATGTTGGAATAAATTAGAATTACCTAACTAAATTTCCCATACTCTTACTTCGTTATTAACACCATATAAACCTCCACCACCTGATACTACTAATTATTCACTTATTGAAATGCAAACTGAGTATACACTACTATCATGTTCTCCAATGACTCTGTTTCTGGATGGGTTTTATAAGTCCCATACTCTTACTGTCTTATCACCACCACCTGATACTACTAATTGTCCACTTTTTGAAATGCAAACTGATTATACCTCTTTATAATGTTTACCAATGATTCTGTTTCTGGATGGGTTTTACAAGTCCCATAATCATACTAAATCACCTCCACCCGATACTACTAGTTATTCACTTTTTGAAATGCAATAAGTCCCATACTCTTACTTTCTTATCCCATCCACCAGATACTACGATTTATTCATTTCTTGAAATGCAAACTGATAATATCCAATAATCATGTTTACCAATGGTCCTGTTTTTGGATGGGTCTTATAAGTCCCATACTCTTACTTTATTATCATCTAAAAATACACCTCCCCCTCCACCACCTGATACTACTAGTTATTCACTTCTTGAAATGCAAACTGAGTTTACATAAGAGCCATGTTTACCAATTATTCTGTTTCTAGGTGGGTTTTATAAGTTCCATATTCTTACTTTCTTATCAAATCCACCTGATACTACTAGCTGCTCACTCCTTGAAATGCAAACTGATCTTACCTAATTATCATGTTGGCCTATGATTCCTTATTTCCACTTTTGTTTTTATTTGAATTACTTTTGTTGTAATTCTATTTGTCTTGCTTAGTATCTTATGTATTCTCCAGCTTTTTCTACAGCTCTCATTGAATTCACTCTTGAACATCCCATAATCCATCATAAGATTCTGTTAGCTTGTTCTTTCTGATCTGTTCGAATAAAAAGAAGTTCCCATGATATTTCTCCAAAGGTTTAAAGCCCTACTCCTATCAAATCATCAGGATTCACTCTTTATATGATTTATTTAGCTTAATCACTTGATTTGACCAAACCATCCAAGTATTACAGATATTCGGGTTTAATCTCATTCTCTTTCATAAAGTCATAGATGAAGGTATCTATCGTAGGTTGGCAAGTTATTGTGAACAGCTGGCAAATTTGGAAGGTTCTTTTGAGTTTTATGAGTGGATCAACTATTTATAGATTTTTTCATAGAGATATTAGGTTGCTTTGGGTGAAGAGTTAGCCCTTTAGAATGCTTAGTATTTCACTGTTATCTGGCTATCCCATATCCTGCTGATTTGCTTTGTAGAATTATCAGAAATCAATGCCAGCAACAAGGTTTCTGACAATCGGCCCAATACAGTTTTCCATTTTTTATATGAAATCGACAATATTATTTTAAAGATCATTGTAATAGCTTCTTCTTATTATATACACTATAATTGTATCTTGCTATAACTTATACTTTATTACAGGTTTAAGAAGGTAAATGGTATCAAAAGAATTGAAAAGCAACAATTGTATGTAATTTGTTGTTTAGTGTTTATATTTTAGGAATTGTGTATTATACTAATACATCTAAATTAGTAATCATTACACCACTTAGCATGCACTACAATATTATAATATAGTATTCTATCATGAGACTTTAGAAAATAAGATTTGTTGCCATTACTCAGGAAATTATTATAATTACTTTGCTTAGATACTCTATGAAAGCTCTTTAAAATGATTTTTCTCGCTGTATTTTATAATATTTTGAATATACTCCTATGTATTCATTGATCTATTAGTAAAGAGGCTTATTATTAAAGACATTTTCTCTCAAATTATATCCAAGCCTTATTTTAAACTGTTAAGAAATTTAAAGCTAGTATATAGTTAGCTTTTTGTTATTTCTCTAATTCTTTCGAGTAGAAATTAGCCTGATATATGTTTCCTTTGGATTATTATAAATAGAATGTGAACTCTCATACACAATAGAATCTATGGTATATTCATAAATTATCCTTTATATACAATTTTAGCATATTTTTAACGAAGAAAGCAGATACACTAAACTCAGATCAATTTCTAAAAAACAGGATTAAGTATAAAAGTGAAACATTGATATATTCTAATAAAAGCAGTTTAATATTTAATCACAATCTTACACTTGCAGTATTATTCTTCGAATCTGAAGTATTTAATCTACATAAAACTTACTTAAAGCTAATATTGCACAGCGGAAACTCAGAAGTAGTCGGAGGATAATCTGAATAGACTGTTCTATCCGTCTCGTGTTAAGTCTTCGTATTAGTATCAGATTTCAGTTAATTAAAATCTTCAGGAGTCTGATTATTCGTAGCAATCCTAGGCACCTTTTTCTCTTTATTCTTCTACCGATTCTTGCTAATATACTCAAATGTAGTAATTCCTTTTCTCTATAAGTAAATATGAAAAATGAGTAGATTTAAATCAGCAATTAGAACAAAGAAGGAGCTAGCATTATCAAGTATCAAAAATCCCAAAGCAGTATCAAATGAACCTTCTCCATACAAATCCTCAATATCACTTTTCATATCATTTTAAATAACCTTAATAAAAACAGCTCCAGTAGCTATAAACTACAAAAACACGCTTATTAAAAGTAATTTAATAGTTCTGTAGAATAAGTTATAATTCTATGACCCAATACAGTTATTCAGTCATTTGCAGTGATGATCGAAATTATCAACACATCTATTACACTGTCCACAATGCTTGCTGGTATTTTACACATTTGTTCCGCATATAGTGCAAATACACCGAAACTTCTAAGTGTCAAATGTGTGTCTATGCTAAAACTTACCCTTCCTTCAACGCAGCCCGATGCATATACACAATGTTGTCGGTGGGATCTGAAATAGTAGCTTTATACGCTGTAATAGTCAACAGAAACTCCACTGTAATATAAACTACTGAAAAGGGAACCTAAGTAAAGCTCACATAAAATCATATTTCAGTAAAGGGAAGTGCAAATATAACTGTTATGAGTAGATTCATTCCACACAGAATTCAGCTTAGTATTTATAAAGGATGTAAGGGGGACTGGAATCCATTGCCTCTGGCAAAACTTGGTTACATTTTATTTAAAATTTTAGAAATTATTACTTTAACACTGGAATATTTTTGCGGGAAATTGTCTGAACTGGAAACACTCGCTTTGACTTTAAAACAATTATTTTTAGCATACTAAAAACCTCTGATTTTTCCGGCATATCATATTTCCCTTGATTAACTAATGAATTTATATTGTGTATGGGCTTATGAGTTATTTTTCTCATTTTAGGTGAGAACAGGTCAAATCCTCATTGGAAATTATAGTACACTTCGTCGTTTAGGGTGAATTTACTTAATTTTAGTACTTCTAGCACCTTTTTTGCTATAAAATCAAATGAAACTCCTCCGTCGTATAACTGGACATCATTTACTGCAAATATTAAAGGAGTAAATGAGTTTTATACTGGAGTCAGCTGCAATGCAAATCTGTTGTGTATTGACGCGTGTTTATGGTACAGTGAGTGTTTATCATCATCTAATTTCACAGTAAGACTTGTTATCAAAGCCACTTTGCTGCATATTTAGCCAATTATATCAAAATCTCTGTAAATTTAGTTGTAATTTTACATACATCTCGATTTCCTACTAGTTCTACTACAATAAACTCCATCAAGTTTTATCTTTTACTTATTAAGCAAAGATATAACATCATTACAGTACTCTTCCCGGAATGGCAAAACCAGTACTACCTAAAACGCCTATTATAAGCTTTTTAGCCCCTTGAGCCACTTATACCGCATTTGAAAGTCAGTGGATCCTCTGCCCCACATGTTCCGTTTATAAAACTTCCCCAAAACTCCTTCAAAATTAATCAATACCAACGGAGACTCCCGCATTGAAATCCTTCGTTGCCACAGCAAGCGCTGGGTAAATCTGGAACTGCTGACAGGTGCTCTTTGTATTCTCTGTTTTTTGTTTATGTTCCCCTTAATAAACACACTTGAAGGTGTATGCGACCTGGAGGTCTTATTAATACGTATTTATACATTGTTAGATATTTTCGTAAAGTTAGGAGTGTTTCCTATCGCTTCTAGAGTTACTCTAGTACTGTTTTCCTTGTTAATTGGTGTTTGGGTTGTTCTAAAACTGCCCCGCTAGGTTGAGTGGCAGCTTCTCTTACTGGTTAATGTTGGGGCTTTTAAAATAGTATTTGGCTGGGTTGCTTGAAGAGCTATTTTTTTAGCTTTTTCTTAGCTTTGTTAGGGTGGTTTTAAGGGAAGTAGAGTTGTTCCTCTTTGATAATTTAAAATTAGAGTTGAGAAGTCCTGATTTGGTTTTGTGAAGTATGACATTTAAGTTTTATTTGGTTTGTGTTTAGGCATCTTTATATTTAAAGTTTGCTATGTATATTTTAGTATTGAAGTAGTTTAATTTAAATAATCGAGTGGGTATAGTATTGGGTAAGTATAAAAGTTAATTATCTAACTTTTATTATAAACTTGGCTTTGTAGGATTTTTGCCCTTTTGAGACGGTTTGAATTCTGTTTGACTTATTTCTTTAATTAAAGAAGATGCTTATCTTATAACTAAGATGCTTCTATCCTTTTAAGCTTTTAAAGCAATTGTTTCTACTTTTTCTCTAACGTTTTGATTAATTCATCCATGTCATCCTTATTATCTCAGATGGTTACTGATTAAGATTTCGAGAATTGCCGTTTAGATTGCTTTTAATCACCCTATTAGTGGCTTTCTTTCATTGTAAGCACATTTTACATAGTTTTAAGTTCCAAATTTAGCTTTTTGTTTGTGCATTCTAATTTACTTATATAGGCATCCTTTTCTTCGATCTTTTAATATAGCTAATACTCTCTTATTGACTACTTCCTGTTAAGCTTTTTACATAGTAAATTTTTCTATTTATTCAAATTATCAAACTCACTTTGTAATTTCTAAAATTTAGTAGAAAGTTGATTTAATTATTAGTTAAATTTACTTCTTTCATTCAATAATTTTTGTTTAAGCTTAATTACTTTATTTCTCTGTTAACTATTGTACTTTTTACTAGTCTCAAAGTAATGACTTCTTTATTACTAAAGAGATTTGAGTTCATTCTGTAATATCTGTTTTTCATTTTATAGATTCTGTTATTCAACCCCCTTTTAATCAATTGTTTAAGCCTTTCAAGCACAGTTATGGGTCTACATTGGAAAATTTAAGTATTTTTGCATTCACTCATAAGATTCATCCTCAGAATCAGTATATAGATACAGTTCCGGGGTTCCCATTTACACAGAAAGAGATTTCGGAAAAACAGTCTAATAACTCATTACAGGAGTCGAAGTAACCCTCTGCTCTTATCTAGTCACTAAATCATTGTCCATATTAAAAATATACAACATTTCTCCTTAAACCTTACTAACCATAAATACGCTGTGGCTTTCCCATAGTAGACTTGATATGCAACGACTTGATGTTGTTCCATGTCTTCTTAAGCAAAGACGCTAAAAAGTTGATAGAAAGCGTAAGATTTTACCTCAATTGCTCCTCACTAAGCTCTAAATGCCCAACAGCGTGTCCTAAGCATGTAACTTTCTTCAATTAAAACTTAACAGTTGACCTGGCCTCATTCACCTTATCCTATAAATTGTCACTGTGCGTAACAGCAACGGGGAATTTTCCGAGTTTACTTAAAACTGGGCCTACTAACCTTGGCAATTACTTAATAATACTATCAGAAGCCAATAGCACTTTGTATTACTTAAAGAACTTCTTCATAGGTTTACGCTGCTTGCTGAATTTCTTGAGTCCTTCTGCGTCGATATAAGGCAAATCGATCTGCTCGGCCTGGGGAACATGCTCCTGATCTGCCAGAAGAATAATCTGCAGTCTGGGCCTCACTTAGAATGGCAGACGCACATTACCGGCAAATCTCTTATCCTTTTGGGGGTCGTAGTCCTTGAGGCCTATTTAAAGTTCCACAGTTTCATTAAACTTGCGCTTTTTGGTACCTTGTAGAGTACTGACTTCATGTATCGCACGCTTAAGGATCTCCTGATTCAGCTTAGACGCCATCCACTTATTTTATGAAGTATGGAAATCAGGGTGGATTGGACTGTGAAAAGTAGAATTAACTAAATTAACTAACCTAGTAAGCCGCAGTTATCTATTACCACACGTCCACTGGGCCTTCCCTGCTGAGTACCTTTGGCTTCCATAGCTCGTACTACGTCAGACCCTTCGATAACTTTTCCGAATACCACGTGTCTTCCATCTAGCCATGGAGTTGCTACGGTGGTTATAAAGAATTACGATCCGTTAGTGTTGGGTCCGGCATTGGCCATTGAGAGTAGGTAGGGCTGGTTGTGTCTTTCTTAGAAATTTTCATCCCTGAAGCGAGGCCCGTATATTGACTCTCCTCCAGTTCCGTCGCCACGTGTAAAATCTCCTCCTTAGCACATAAATTAAGGAATTATTCTATGGAAAGCGCAGCCTTTATAGTGAAGCTTTTGCCCACTTTGATTTTAACGCTCACCTGTGCATAGGCATTTAAAGTTCTCGGCTGTTTAAGGAACTATGTCATTGTATAGTTCGAAGACAATACGTCCGGCACTTGCGTTGTCTATGGTTATATCAAAAAATACTCGTTCTCTAGACATTTTATATTATTTATGATATAATTATGGCCACTTATAAAGAGATTAGGTTGTGTATTGATTTAAGGATTTGGTGTGTAAGCAGGGAGTTTGAATGAGGAATTTGTTAAGTAGAACTACAGTGATATAAAATATAGTGAATTACTTATTTGGAAGGGTGTGTGGGAGGACATAGCAAATTGGTTCGTATATACCCGAAAACAGGGTCCTATCTAGCATTGCATGAGTTGCATACTCTCACTTTATCCTGGTAGCCATACTCACATATAAACGCCTTAAACTTGCTATGCACACTGCAAACAGCCCTCCCACACCTTCTACAATGATGCTATCTGTTAATTAAACTAAACTACACTCCGCACTAAAAACACTCTTTAGCCTACTTCTGATCATCTCATACAGGTCTTAATGAAACTTTGATAAGATCTGTTCATATTTAGCACTCCTTTTAGCCATCAAACTAAAATTCCCATACAACACTCCTTCTGGTAGTTGTAACACATTATACTCTTATAGTAGTTTCATTTATTTATTGCATAATAAACTACTCATCCAGCCTCGCTGACCTCAAAGCTGGTGTGTTCTCTGCATAGCCATACCCCAGCACTCTGTCCTACAGCATCAACCACCGCCTCCTACTTTGCTTATTCTTCCAAACTCATCCTTAATAACACGGTGGAGATTTAAACTCCTAATGAAAATTTCCCATATTTTATTCTCCAATTTTAATAAAAACTATCCAAAGAGAATTGTATAAGGGTTGTTTAGTAAGACTTCATAATCAATTGGGTCTAGGATACTTTTTGCTCTCTGGGCCGACATTCCAAATACATTCATTCTAATTAAAACTCACATTTTGCAGATTCTTGCGGGTTGGTGGGGAGGCAGGGTTATTCGTACATATCTGCAGGGCAGGCAAAAGGCGTCTATTATCCAGGGCCGGACGTGTATTATTGGCTTGTTTTCGTGTATTGTGACCCACGGGCCAATGGAGTTTTTTGAAATTTGGACTGTGACATTGGAAATGTCCAAACATCTAAGCTTTATTTTCCCTATGCAGCTCATTTTCAGCAGGTCTATTTAAATCTAATTAAAGCCAGTGTAGTTTGCCTTGAAAGGAATCGCGAATTATGTGAGATCAGTTATGTTACTCATTTTAATTAAAGTGGAAAGTTAAATGATACTTTAATTTCATCTGATTTCTTTCTCCCTCCTCGAATCACTTTCTTTAATCTGTGGCCGACTGTGTGTCTTTGGTTCTAGTGTATGTCTAGCTCTATTCTGAGTTACTGTATTGTTTCTTGGTATTGTTGGGATTGAAAGTGTTGCTATTTCAGTTCAGCTTCTAAATCTTTTACTTTATTCATCAGTCTTTTGTTCTTCTTTTAAGCAAATTTTTAACTTATGTTTTATTTTGCTTAGTTTGTGACTAATTAATGGTACATTAGAGTCAGTTTTTCCTGTTTTCTCTCTAATCTCTCGTTTTTCTGGCGTGTTTGGTGCTCATCTTAGCCTAGTAAGTTCTAGTAGTTTCTTATGCTATTGTAAGAATCCTGTAATGCAATTTTTAATGCATAGTTTTCATCTCCTCTTTGTTGCACTTGGGATAGTAGTTCTTATTATTCCTCAATTGCTTTGTTTTCCTCTTGATTTTCTGTACCAGCTTGTTGTTTAGCTAATTCTAGCTACTTCAATGCTATTTCCTTATCCTGTTTTTCCTATTCCAACTCTAATGTCAACTACTGTATTCTATCCTCTAATTTCTAATTTTCCTTGTTGCTTTACTCAACTAATGTCTGATCCTCTAAACTGTCTTTTAAATTAGTGAGCTATTGCTCTAATTCGAGTCTTTATTCACCAATAGTGAAAAGTTCACTCTCAATTTCCTCCTTCTACGACTTTAAATTCTCTACAGTCCATTGCTACTTATTATAACTTGCTTCAAGCTCCTCATATTTGCTTATTCATTCCTACAATTAGTCCTAGTTGCTAGTATACACTTTATCCAATTAAAACAGTTCAATGGCCTTTTCCTCAAGCTCATCTCTAAGAATATCACACGTTTCTTTATACTACTCCAGCTGTATTTTTAAGTCATTCATTTCTTACTGATACTCCTCAGACTGCCCACTTACTTCTTCTTCAACACACTCTCCGTTTTTCAAATCCGATATGATCTTGTCCTTCATAGCAATCTACTCCTAGGCTTTACTCAACAGCAATTTCAACTCAGGAATAGTGTACTCTCTGTTCACCTTTGGCTTATTCTTAACAGTCTTTGCTCTCATCCCAAACCTCAATGTACTTAAAGTCTCTTGCACATTATACACAGAAGGCGAGCATGTGATAATCAACGATGTTTTTGCATTTCCTCCTAAAGAATCCTGTAAAACTCTGGTTAATTTGGAATCTCTATATGGAATATGCTGACTCTTACCATCTGTCAGGGCGTTTATAACATTTCCTAGGGCAGATAAGGATTTGTTTATATTTTTAGCCTCATCTAGCCTTTTCCCAGCAGCCCCGGTCTTCCCTACTTTCTCTGAGCCGGCTAAATCAACCAAGTACAGCCGGCCTGCTTTGGCCGATAAGTCTATTGAGTTATTCTACGACACAGTCAGTATAAAGATGGAATGTGACCTAGAGGACCCGGCGTTCATATGAGTATAGCCGACTTCTCTATTCTACGTTCCAATTTTCATCAACTCATACACCTCTTCCTAACTAGACACATACTGTTCCGTCAAATCCGCAATGAAGACTCCATTTGCCCTGTCTTCCTTTATTTACAGATTATTTTTTGCAGGATTTAACAGATCTTTTATCTTTTCTAGGTAAATTTCGCAGTATCCTACCTTGACTGAGAATTCTACAGTGCTGTCTGTTTCTTCTATAGTCTCGAAGCAAGTAGAGACCATTCTGGGGATTATGCCCCTGAACTCCATGTCGTCTATGCTTGCGCCGGTCATGGTAAACGTTTTCCCGGAGGATGTTTGCCCGTATGCAAAGACTGTGCCGTTGAATCCTTCCATTACTGAGTGGACTACTGGCTGTGCAGCGATTTCGTATACATGGCTCTGAGTGGTGTCGGAAGGAAAGATGTAGTCAAATGAGAAATTAACAGGCTATGGAGAGTCTTATACATGAATTTGCACTGTTTTTCTATCAGGAGGAAAGGATGCCACTACTTATTCAGAGAACGTCTATTCTTTTTCATTTAAAGGCCTAAAACGGCATAATACTCTTATGCTTGAGTCTGTCATTTATTACAATGTTTATTTTAGTTTTTATAAGTTTTGCGTAAGCATATACGGAGACTTGCATGGAGGAGTATTAAGTGTACTTGGACAGTTGTCCCAGACAGAGCAATCAGTGCCCGAGCTAGAAATGTGCGGATACTTTAGAGGAGTTTAAATGTTGCTTAAAACTTATACCGTTAGACTCTCAATAGCAGAATAAAAAGCTCACAAGGTGGGAAATGATGGACTAGTCGGAAAAGTGGCTATAAATTAAAAGATCTTTGATAACTAGAAGAGAGATTTGCTATAAAAGAGGTTACTTTTTGTAGAATCTGTGTAAAATTCCTGATACTATACACCACGATACACCCCTTCCACATACTGACACTGACAGGCTAAGAAAGGAGATATAAAAGGAGCTAAGGGAGGCAATATAAGAGTTGAATTAAAGGCAAGCTTAGTTGACTAGAGACATTAAGCTAGAAGATGAGCAAGGCAATTTAGACACAGCTTAGAAAATTGTAAAGCAAAGAGAAGAACTGCTAAATTTAGAAAGACAATTGTCATTAAAGTAATAAAATCATTTAATCCATTCAATTCTCCTCCCTTTCTTCCAGATTCCCTTCTTACTAGGCCGCTTATTAAAATGCATGCGTCCCTCTCCGTGCATTATGTCATTTTTCCAGAATCCTTCATACCTTTTACCGTCCGGCCAGGTGTATATACCAAATCCGTGCCGTTTGTCCATATAGTAGTTTCCTACATAGGAGGCTTTATTGGGAAATGTGAACTCTCCCTTGCCATGCATCTAATTCACTTTTCACTCCCCGTCGTATATTCTTCCATCAGACCAGCTGTAGTAGCCTTTTCCATCTATTAGATTTTTACGGAATTGGCCTATGTAGTAGCTTCCATTTGACCACTTCATCTTACCATGGCCGTGCTTTAAGCCGTCTTTGAAGTTGCCTTTGTAGCTGGTATTGTCGTTTCAGTGTTCTTACCCTTTACCATTTTGAACTCCGTTCAAAAATTACCCTGTGTATATACAGCCGTCAGTCACCTTATTAAGCACTCCCTGGCCTATCATTAACCCGTTTCTCCAGTCTCCTTCGTAAAAGTCTCCATTAGGGAAAATGTGTCTCCCAGTTCCATGCATTACTCCATTTCTTCAACTCCCTTCGCTTATTCCTCCATCAAAATGATATTTTATACCGTTTCCATGCAATTCTCCATTAAGTCATTCTCCTTGATAATAACTTCCCTCATCTAGTTAGCTGAGCTTTTGCTTTGCTATATTTTTCCTGAAATCTTTGCCAAACACTGGCAAGGCTTTTCACTAGTTCAACGCATTGAGAGACACTATTTCTGGTATGGAGGAACTGGGCTATTAGTATAAAATCTTAGGAACTTTTACAGGCTTGAATTACTTTCTTACAATATAACCCTTAACTGCAGACTAAGTTGATATTTGATTCTTTATTCATTTTTAGCTCGTGCAGATTCCTAGTTTACCGCTTTATGTTTCTAAATATATAGTCTCTTCTTAGTTCTTATCACATACACACTGATTGCATCCCATTTTTATTCCGTTATTACTAAAAAACTGTGCATTTTTGTTTCTTTTTCTGTTCTTCATTAGTATTGTTTGGCTTTTCCTATGGTTGTCTTCTTTAAGGAGGAAGTATAGCACTACTATTTATAGCCTATCGACTTACATTCGGAGTCTCCCTTCTTGGCAGCTTGACTTCTTCTTGTATACTAGGCCTTGGACGATTTAACCTAGAACTACTGTAGTTTAGCAGTGTCCAATCAAAAACATAGTCATACTCGAATCCTTCCCTGACAAACAACTCCTTAAACATCCTTCTAATATACCCGTAATCAGGTCTGTCCTCAAATTTTAATGCACGTACATAGTTAATATAAGTAGCAAACTCAGCCGGAAAATTCTTGCATAAATTATCCACTGGCGTATTTATCTTCCTCTCCAAAATCTTCTGGTACTTCTCCTGCTTCGTATTCGCCTGTACTCCCTGCCATGGCAAATACCCCCTTAAAAAATACATTAAAACATACCCAATTGACTCCAGATCATCCCTCCTACCCTGCTCGTATCCTAAATGGGAATTTATACCAGCATATCTTGCAGTCCCTGTCAGACTTTTCCCCTCTCTATACATAATATGCTTGTGGGTTTTAGAGTCCCTATACTTCTTAGCCAGCCCAAAGTCAATAACATGCAGTAAACTTGACCTTTTCCCCAGCCCAATCAAAAAATTATCCGGTTTTATGTCTCTGTGTATAAAATTCTTAGAATGCAGGTACTCCACTCTGCATATCAGTTAGTCCGCGATCATCAATACAGTTTTTAAAGTAAAGCGCCGGTTGCAGAAATTAAACAAGTCTTCTAAACTAGGCCCAAGCAGATCCATCACCATTACATTGAAATTCCCCTCCACTCCATATCACAGCACCCCGGGCAGTCCAGGCCCTCCTTGCAAAAGCTTGATTAATTTTGACTCATACAGCAATTACGGATTTCTAGTATTAACAGATTCTAACTTAATAGCAACCTCCTCATTGGTTTGTATATTAATACCTAAAAAAATCTCCCCAAAAGACCCACTACCTATCTTCCTCCCAAGTCTATACCTACCTCCCACTCTTATATCTAGCATGTTAACCTATTTTTATAACCTTTTATTAATAACTACTCCCTCAGTATAGTTAATGGGTGAGTGTACAACTTCCTCCAATTGTAAACAGCTTCAGTCCCCACCTCCGGCATAGAGCTATAGTACTCTTAATCATAGTTCGACAAATCATACAACGGCTTGTTCTGCTGCAAATAAAGGTTAAAAGTGACTATGAATAAGCAGAATATAAGAAAAGCCTGGAAGCTTTTCTCACTTTTAGCGAAAAATCCGATCATTGAGATTTAGTAGAACAGCACACATACCAAAACATACCCAAACACATTGCTGATCATCTATCCGCTGCTTTCCGTCTCCTTCCCATGCACAGTTATAAGGTTGAGTCCATCTACTATATATTTGACCAGGAAGAACCACAGTCCTGCGGGTATAACTAGAGGAACTGTTGAGCAGAAGGTCATGATTATGGCGAATCCTGATATCATCAGAGCATAAAAGTAGCCGAACTGGAAGACCTGCGATTCTCTTCGTCGCCATTTGTCGTGTTGGTTTAAATCAAAGCGTAGCTTTGAAGCTATCCATATACTGAAGTATGACTAGGCTATCTCAGGGCCCCTCATTAGGTAGAAAAGGGAGGAGTAGCAGGTCTTTTGGAGGAGAAGATTCACGAAAAATGCTCCGGAGTCTGCCAGATGCATTTCACCAAGTAAGTCAGCTAGTATAAACTCTTTTTCTTGCAGTACTTTTAGTATTGAGTTGGCTGTTGCTATTGTAAGCCCCGGGATTATAAGCATGTTGAGTGTTAGGTATATAAAGGCCTTGTTGCATATACTGATTTAGCTCTGGCTGTATGAGTAGTGTCTTTCTGCATATGCTGCTATGTCTATTAGAATTAGAAGGATTTGGTTGAGGCATAGGATTAGTAAAGAAGGGAAATAGGCTCTAATTGCGTTAGAAATTGGTTCTGGTAGATTTTAAGTTCAGCTTAGGTCTAGAAATGAGAAAATGTCCAATGTCTCCAGTGTAGCTAACAGGGCAGCTGGGGTAGTTAAGAATAATAACGTTAAAACTCCTAGAAGCATTAGCCATATTCTTCTGTAGAAATAAAAGCCTCGGGTACCCCCGACATTACCCCATATAATATCAAAAGGATCAACAGCCTTAGTAATAACAATATCCGCATGCTGGGCTTACTCATCATCCTCAAATCTGTTAAAAGTGGTTGAAAAGGCCCTCAATCTCTGAATATTCTAAAACTTTTCAATCAGGTTTGAAATTCCCAGTTTAAAAGACTTAAACAGCCCAGGCCTGTACTCATACAGCACCTTTTCTACACTTTCTAACGAGTTAAGTACAACAAACGCATGTCCTGAGTTCCATATTGGAGTCTATATAGCCTTTTGCACATCCAGATCAATCAAATCTAGTCTTTTATCATACATCTCAGGACTTAAAAACTTCCTAGGAGCCCATCTAATAGCCGGAGTAGCGTATTCCTATGCTAATAGCCTCTTCATCAGCACTGCATGTTGCCTTTCAATCTCTAATTCCAATAATCTCTCGAAATCCGGAATAAGCATCACTTCCTGTACATTTCCACTTTTATTCGCTAGAAATGTACTGAGTAAGGTTTTCAAGGCCTGTCCACTTCTATCTGATAAATCCAGTCCCCTTACATGCACAGTTCTCAGCCTCAGCCAGTCATGGTCGTTATCAATAGTCTCCTATACCGCCTTTTAACTAAATCTCTTGGAAAGCTCACTCCGCATGCTATTGACTGTAATTATTACACCAATACTAAAAATATAGATAATGCATACCTGGAATCAGCCAATAAACTCGCTTGAGTTTGATGACAGTGTAGTCTTAGTAAAAAATCCCTGTTCTAGGGAAGTTGCGACGTTTACTGGAATAGAGGCCAAAATTGCAATGATTGAGTAGATTGTTAGGAGTTTTAGCATTGCTCGTTGGAAGTATAAGTACATGTATCCTTCATTGCCTAAGGTTTTTATAAATCAATCTGAGTCAAATTCTCACATAATACTAAAAAGCCGTGAAATGTTCTGTTATAAGGAAAAAAGTCTGTCCCCGCCTGGCCATAAAATCCCGAATCTTTTAATTCAGAGTTTGTTGTATATAATTACACCTATTGTAAATATAATTGAGTTAAGGGCCATTAGGATGAAAGTTCCTGCTATCATATTTAATTAAAAGGATAATTTTGTATTTAAATAATTAATTGTTAGGGCTTTGAAGGCTTTTAGCTGTATACGAATTTAGTATTTCCGGTCAATTGCAGCTTTAAGCTTAGTGAATAGTTGCTTTTAGGCCACTCTGTCTTTCTGGCGTTGTAGATTTTGTTTTAGTAGTTTTTATCGTTTAAGTTTCTGCAGTTAAAGTTGAGTTATCTTTTATTGCATTAATTTGTAGCGTAGTAGTTAATCTTATTTGGACTTTTGAGGGGAGTATTGGTTCAGGTTAACTTGGCTTTGTGATTTCTTAGAGGAATGGTTTAATTGTCTATTGTTCTATTATAGCTTTTTATAGCTCTATTTTCTGTTTATTACTATATACTGCCATTAACTTAGGATAAATCTTAGTCTTCTACTTTTAAATCCTTTGAGTTTTGCTATTCTGATTTCTTTTAGTTTCAGCAATTTCGCCTTCCAAAAGAGAAAAGCGTGGATTTTGTACTTTCTAAGGATTTTATCTCTTATGTCCTTAGCTTGGTTCAATCTTAGCTAAAGTTACTAGTACTGTAAAATACCTAGAAATCCTTTGAGTATTAAGGACTTATAGTAGTGATTATCTGATAAACTTTATTTTATGTGGGTTTACTTCTTTGATAATTTGAGTTTATTAAGTGTTCCTTTCAGTAGTCTAAAATCGTAGTGTATAATCGCTTCTCTATACTTTTTGTTGTTTTTGGTATATCCAAGGTTTATTCAGCTATGGAATATTTTTTGTTTTAAGTTGATATTTGAAGAGTTTTAAAGGTATTTCACCTTTATGTTTGTATTAGCAAAATTTAACAGGTTTTGGAAGGATTTGAGCAATAATAGATAGTTTCTTTAGTTTTATCCTAGGTGATTTCTTCATTAACTAAAATACTGCCTCATGTAGAACTTTATTTGAATTTGAATCAAATTCAAAATGCAAATTGAGAAAAGTCTGTTTAAAGCAAGGCTGTAGAAGCACTTTTAGGCTGTTTTGATTTCCTTCTACTGCATGAATTATACTAGTTTGTAGTTTCTTAGGACTTTCAGTTTTATTCTTTAGCTCCGCTTTTGTTATACTATTGATTTCAGTATCTCAAAGCTCAATTTTTTACGTTTGTGATTTTAAAGATTTTCGCGTAGAAGTTGGAAGAAAAATCGTTGGAGTTTTTATTAGTAAAATTCTTAGCATTGACTCAGCTGTAGAAATTTTAAGATTCTTTTAAAACTTATTTGAATTATGTTTCTGTATTGATTTAACAGCAATTTTTGTAGTATTTTATGCATTTTGAGCCTTTTAAAAGTTTGCTTGTAGAATAGTCTGTTGATTATTTATTGGAGTTTCAGCATTTTGTACTACAAAAAGAATTTTTGCTTATATGATTATTCGATTTTCCCCTATATTACTTATTTTAGCTGCTGTTACTATCAATTTCTTTTGATATAATTAAATGCTTTTGCCATAAGGTTTTTTAAAATAACCCGGGAATGTCTAGTAGCAATTGTCTCCCTTTTAAGCCCATAAAATGCTTTGAGCTTTAATCCACTTGCATATTTCGCTTATAATATCCAGTAATTACTTTCAACTTAACTTCATCCATGAATTTATTAATGAATTGATTATACTGACAGTTCTTCAGGACTTAAAGAATTATAAAATTCAGACATTTTTTATATGAAGTAAGTTTGCAATGGTGTATATACTCAAATGATTACTTGATGATAATTTTCATATAGACATATAAGCTTTTTTGAATTGAGTATTTATACTAGATCTGCAGCCTTTATCAATATTATTTTGGACCTTTTAGATGGAACATATAGCTGAATTATATTTAGACAAACTTTGAAGATACAAATGTTACAATATTATCACTTTGAAGGTTGTAATAAGACAACAATGTACCAAGATATAATCTGAAATAATGTTGAGATAAACTTTGTAAATTTAAGTAATAAAAATTAGACTTAGTGGTATGCTGAGAATATCATTCCTTTCAATCTATAAAAGTTTTAAATAAGTATACAAAGAGCCAGTATAAAACATTTGTATATAAAAGAGTATTTATAAGTTAAAATAAGCTTACAAAACTAACTTGACTCATTTATTTTACTGCTGCCTTGATTAATATCTTCTAAAAACATTAGGTGCATGTTATACTCCTTGAATTGATGCCTCATTATTATTCACTTAATTAGAAGCAGATGGTTCAATTAAATCTTATTGTCTTTTACATTTTCTCTTGATATTTTACTTCTTTATCCTCTCAATCTTCTATATTAAACGAATACGCTGCTTCTTAACTGGAAACAAATGAGCATTTCTCTTACTTTCATCAGCTAATATATTCTAAATACCTCTTGAATAATCTATTAAGAATTCAATGGAAGATGTGCAATTAATACAAAGTTTAAATTAAATTTAACTAACTTTCTAAAATAACAGTATTCCTTGCAACTAATATGATACATAGAGTGATTAAAACATATTAAATTAGTAAATATTAGCATGAAAAGTTATCTAATTAATATATATCGGAGGTAGTCTGAAACCATTACTTCCACCTGATACTACTATTTACTCACTTCTTGAAATGCAAACTGACCATACACTAGTTTCATATTCTCCAATGATCCTGTTTCTGGATGGGTTTTATAAGTCCCATACTCTCACTGTGCAATCTTATCCACCAGATACTACTAATTATTAACTTCTTGAAATGGTAACTGATCTTACACTTTTGTCGTGCTGACCAATGATTCTGTTTCTGGATGGGTTTTATAAGTCCCATACTCTTACTTGACAATCCTTTCCACCTGATACTACTAGTTATTCACTTCTTGAAATGCAGACTGAGTTTACTCAATCATCATGTTTACCAATGATTCTGTTTTAAGATGGGTTTTGTAAGTCCCATAATTTTACTTCCTTATCCCTTCCGCCTGATACTACTAGTTATTCACTTCTTGAAATGCAAACTGAGAATACTTCATAATCATGTTGACCAATTATTCTGTTTCTAGATGGGTTCTGTAAGTCCCATACTCTTACTTTAAAATCCCATCCAGCTGATACTACTATTTACTCACTTCTTGAAATGATAACTGATGTTACATCTTCATCATGTTCTCCAATGATTCTGTTTCTGGATGGGTTTTATAAGTCTCATAATCTTACTTGATTATCTCCTCCACCTGATACTACTAATTATTCACTTCTTGAAATGCAAACTGAGTTTGCCCAATCGTCATGCTAACCAATTATTCTGTATTGGTTTTGTGAGTCCCATACTCTTACTTGATTATCTAATCCCCCTGATACTACTATCTTTTCACTTCTTGAAATGCAAACTGAGAATACTTCATTATAATATTAACAAATAATTTCTTATTTCTTCTTTTACTAAAATTATTTCTGTTGTAATTCTATTTGCCTTGCTTAATGTCTTATGTATTCTCCAGCTTTTTCTACAGCTCTCATTGCATTCACTCTTGAACATCCCATAATCCATTATAAACTTCTATTAGCTTGTTCTTTCTGATCTGTTCTGATGAAAATAAGTTGCCATGATAGTTCTCCAAAGGTTTAAAGCCTTACTCCCATCAAACCATTAGGATTCACTCTTTATATGATTTATCTTGCTTAATTACTTAATTTGACCAAACTATCCAAGTATTACAGATATTCAGGTATAATATCATTCTCTCTCATAAAGTCATCAATGAAGGTGTCTATCTTAGGCTGGCAAGTTATTGTGAACAATTAGCAAATTTGAAAGGTTCTTTGGAGCTTTATGAGTGGATGATCTCTTTCTAGATTCCTTCATAGAGATATTAGGTTGTCTTAGGTGAAGAGTTTACCCTTTAGAATACTTAGAACTTCACTTAGATCAGGCCATCCCTTATGCTGTTGATTTGCTTGAAAGTACTATTAGAAATTGGCTCCAGCAACTAGGTTTCTGACGATTGGTTCAATAAAGTTTTCCATTTTTTATATTAGAATTTTAAGGTTTTTGATATTTAGCTTGGAATAGTATGAAATACACTATATTTTGAGATGATATAATCTTAATTCTTGTTTGTTTTGTGCATGTCAATTTCATATGTTGTATACTATGACACAACGTATTCCCCGGATGGCCTTTACTCCTACAAAATGATAATAGGGACATTATTAAGAAAATTAGTCCGAATACCTGAAGTACTTTCTTTAAACGATCTAATAAGGTACTAAATTGACAGTACTTATATACATAATTTTTTTCCTATTAAGCTTTTACTTAGTTAGAAGTTTTGTAGAAATTCATTACTTGCTGTATATTATCCTATATGGTTTAGTATATGTCATCATTCCCTATTATTTAATCTAAGTTGAATTCTTTGTTTATTTAAGACTATATAGCACCTTTAATTATTCTTATAGAGTAAGATTTTACTAGTTCTTAGAGTATATCTTATTGAATAATTACTATTTCAAATATGATCTGTAAGTAAGACTATCCCTATGTCATTTGATTAAATTAAATTAGTGTAGGTATTATAGCATTAAACAAATTATTATAATTTAGAATTACTTTTATGGATAAAATTAATTATTTCTCCTAAGTCTTGCAAGCGAGTAAGAGAAGTACAATCCACATTTTATTTATTATTATAGTCGTATGAATAAGTTATCCAATAAAAATAAATAGGACTCTAAAACTTATTCAATTAATATTTAAAGAGATAGACTGATTGATTGTTTAAAGGTATAAATCTCATAGGATTCAGACAATATTGAAAGATTAACTTAAGTATATAATATTCCAAATAGTAAATTAGAAGTTTTACAAATAAGACATATTCTACCTGTTTGTGTTTTACATATCTTAAACACTTTAAAGCAACATTTCTTAAATAATGCTTTAATTATATAGAACAAAATTTAGGATGGTATTAAGCTATTGTTTATAATTATTAATATATAGCAATACATAGAAATGATGCTTAAAGTTTGACTCATTTCTCTTTGATGACGTTTTTAGTATTTGGTGCATTGAATAGCCTAATTTGTTGAGCTAGCAATTGCTTAACAACAGCTACTTTATATGCTATTTTTTCCATAAAATGTCAGCTAGAAATATCGTAATGAGGGTAAGTAAAATAATCAATCTTTTGAGTAAGAAAACCTAATGAAATCTTTATACCCTTTAACTTATGAAAGTTTACATCAAATCAATAAAATATCTATGAAAGGAGGTTTAAATAGCAAATTAATATTCACAAACAAAATATGACTTATGTGTTATGATTGCTTAAATAAAACTTTTATTACAGACTCCAAAAGTTATATAAGAGCCATTGTATTATATAGCACTAGTTTTATTTGGTATAGCAGTCTATAATCGAAGAAGAGCTCTTCAAATAAAAAGCCTTCTCTTAATTACTTATTAATCCGTGATAGTAACCCTTACTTAACCAGGGGGTTAATCTTAAATAGTTGGCAAATCTTTTAACTCTTGGAGACATACTATGTTAGTCCTTATCAATACATTTGTAATGGATTTATATAAATTTAAATAAATGTTGATTAAATCCATTAATTTATAGCTGAGATATTTATATCGAATTTATTTTGATATCTGGAAAAAGATCTTTTCTATCTTTAGTAACCTATATACAGATTAATTACCCTTTTATATAGATGTTTAAGCTATAATGACTTTTTTATGTATTCCAATTTGATATCTTACCATATACTAATTCCTAATTAATTCAAGCAAATACTCTTATAAGAATATATACAGACTATTGTTTTAATTAATATCATGTCTTCCATACTAAAAGTCTAACATTTTAATCATAAGTAAAACAGCCTAATACATATTATTCTGTGTAATATTTGCTTTATAGCTAAAATATTAAATAGATCAGTCAATAAATTCGTTATTAAAACTTTTAATCAAATTTGACTGTTTATTGAATGGACAAGCTTAATAAAAATGATCAAATTTCTAGGAAGACGTCTTAGATCTCAAATTCCCTAATACCCAATCGAATCAGAAGAACTGGGAAATTTCTCGATGATTCAACAGTTCCCAACCCTTTGGCACTTTATAGACCATGGATTAAGAGATCACAACAGTGATATCTTCAAATTCCAGCTTGGACCTGTGCATTCAGTAGTTCTGGGAAATCCAAAGTATTGTAAACCAGTTTCAAAGCTGGTTGATAGAAATCCATATGAAATGGAACATCTAAAATCTGTTGCAGGCGACAAGAACATGTTTGTAGTGAATAACCCGGAGTTTAGCCGAATGAAAAGCTACTTCTACCCTCTTTTCTCAATGAAAAATATAAAGAGCTTGCACTTCGGCTATATGGAAAAGGTGGTTAATGAGTGGGCCATTCCGTAGATAGAAGAGTCCATTGGGTCTCCAAATTCCCTGATTGGTAAGGATTTAGGATTAGGAATATCGTTTAGAGTAATAATTTCCTCAGCCTTTGGCCTAGATGTTGTCAATAATCCTCAAAAATGCTAGGAGTAAATAGAGCATGTAGAAAATTATTTCAAATTGATTGTGATTACAATGCAGAAAGGCCCAATTTAAGAGGGAACTGAGGAATATGAGATTCTACAAAGAGCAAGATAAAATACTCGGGAAATGGTGCAATAAATTATTGATAAGTAAAGTGCAACAACTAATAGTATTGCTTAATAGATCCTATCGCTGGAAGATTTCGAGGAAATTGTGGATTAAACAAACGTTGTGGCTATTGGGGGAACTCATACTACTGGTGGATTGTTGAATTGGTTGTTCTACTTCATAGCTAAGTACCCTGAGGTTCAATAAAAGTTACATGAAGAAATCGACAGCCTCGGAGACAAGTTTGAGTTTAACTGGATTTCCTAGATGAAATATGCAAGAAACCTTATTGACGAGGCATTAAGATATACGTATTATATTTAAGTCATGCTGAGGTATAGCGGGGAGCAAGAAATAGAGCTGCCTGGTGGATATGTAATCGAAAGAAATACATCAGTAACATTATATGCCAAACAGTTGTTTTATCATCCTGATTATTGGCACAAACCTGAAACTTTTAATCCTGACCGATTTTTAGATCCTAAAAGCAGAGGATTACACTTTTAACCTTTCGGATTTTAAGGAGGAAGACTTTGCCCTGGCAGTAATTTTGCAAATGCTGAAATGATTAGTGCTTTAGCTGCCATTTTTAAGAGGTTTAGAGTAGAGTTAGATGCATAGTAAGAAGAAGTTACTATTGTCCAGTAGTCTAATACAGTTCCATCAAAAGATATTCTACTTAGATTTAGTAGACGCTAGTTTAGTTAATTTTCGTTGCAATTAATATAGGAGTTATTGTGTCTTTATTAGGATTTAAAGGGTATATTTGTATCAATTCATAATTGAGCAATTGCTTTACAATATTATTTTAGCAAGAGTTTATTCATAGTAAAATAAATAAAGGTTAAAGAAAATATATTAGGTTTATCAATTACTGTATAAATTAGCAAGGAAGCAGATATTAAAAGATAATTAAAAAAGAAGTATGAAATAAAAAGTTAATAAAAGCCATAAGAAATGAAGCAGTTATGATAATCTAAATTGATATTATAATAGAAAAGTAACAGAGTTATATATAAGAATCAACAAACTGTTTATACTCAAGTTCAAATCCCTTCTAGCCTATACTAGATCTAGAAAGTATCCTCAATTCATTAAAAAAGCGTATATAATGACAGTTTTTTTAAATTAGCTATCTTTTATATAATGCAGTAGGATGGTAAAGCTTTTAAACTACAGCCAGGAAACATTTAAAATGCGTAATTAGTAGAGAAAGCTCCAGATTGTTATAGATTTAGGCTTACTAATGATTCTGCTATGGATTTAATAAGTTCTATACTCTTATATAATTATCGTATCCTATTACTAAAATGCTACTATATTTATAGTACACGATTGTTTATTACTCTTTAGTTATTCTATTATGTTTTATATAACTCTAGCTATTTTCCTCCGTATTGAATAAATTAGACAGTTTTTATGAATTCTTTAACAATCTCTTTTCAGCTCATTTTTATAATTTTATCTGATAAGACAAAGCTAAGATTATTTAAATCTACTCTCTGTATTAATTGATTCGTTCATTAAAGCAGATAGTTAAAATACTATGGAGATTTGATATCTGGTTTGTTTATAAAGAGGAAGGTATCTATTGCAGGCTATAAAGTAATTGTAAACAGTTGTAACAGCTATTCTAGATTTAGTGCTTGGATTAGCCAAATGTTTCCATTAAATTATTAAGTGATTACAATGCTTTTAACCTCTTTGCAATTAGGCCAAGAGTAGTGTTATTAATTTTCGTATATTTGATCATCAAGTTATTAAGCTCGGTTGCCGGTTATAGGTAATAATGCAAAAAAGTAAGATAACGGTCAAATAAACACCTGTTGAAGTCTATCTGCTATATAAACAAGCTTACGAATTTTACTATTAAAATATGGAAAAGAGCGACTTAGTTGCTGGAGTCAATTTTGAAAAACTCTATAAAATCAAGGATATACCAGATGAACAGGCCTATGCACAGTTCTAAGGATTAATTCCTCTCATAAAACTTGCTTAGATTGCCATGCATCCTATTTACTTTAATTGCTGGAGTAATTATCACTAACTATCTAAAAAATTGATAAGCTGCCTACTTCAATGAAGCCTTTTGACTTGATTAATTCATTACCTGATAATTAAATATTATCATAGTAGTCTTAACTCACTACTCTTCTACTACTGATCTGCTTGATAAGACTGTGCAATCAATTTATTGATTTAAAGGAGTATCAGCAGATAAAAATACTGTGATATATAATCTAATGAACGCCATTAATAATTAGTCTTATTTTATCAGCTTAAATATAGCTAGTAGCTTTTAGTTCTTTATTACAGTGTTTTTCTATTATATTGTACCAACGAGTATTAGGACAATTTTAGATAGGGGGTAGTACTTTATATTAAATTTATTGTTTCTAAATTATTTCACTCTAATTTTTTATTATTTTGGCCTCTTTAGCACTTACTATATAAATACAGCTATAGCAAACTGTATAGAATGAAGGATAGCTCATACAAGATAAACATTTAAACTAGATCCATAGTAAAAATGATATGAGAGTAATAATCATCTGCTTATAAACTTTATAACAATACAGTTCATTAGCATAATTAGATGTAACATACCAAACAAGGTAATTCTTAGGTTAACACCTTTTGAAGCCTAAATACCATAAGAGATTTTGCTACTTGGAAAACTGTATTGAGCCAATCCTCAGAGACCTAATTGCTGGACTGATTCCAAGAATTTCAATCACTAAAAAGGCTTGTATATGAAATGACTCGATCTTAGTAAAGTTATGAGTATTATAAAGGGTTAAATCTTCTCAGAAGACAACTTAATAGCTCTTTGAAGCAAACGAGAAGCATCTCGAAACAACACTTAAAACCTTTGCCAAATGTTACCAATTATTCGCTAAATCATGATATAAGCCTTTATTTAGGGCTTAATCATCAAATAGAAGATTAAAATGGATATACAAAGCATTAAAGAAATCCGGAGGATTCGATTACACTTTTGGTAAAACATTATATTAGCTTATTTTAATTACAATAGATGATCAAGGATTATAAAGTGTTTAAAGCTTAATTTAATTGGAGCTGTAAGGAAAGCTGGGGAATACATTAGATAGGTAAGAAATAATTGGCCAAAATGATGAAGGTGCATCAGGAAGCAAACAAATAATAGTATCAGACGGAGAAGATAATCAAGTGAGATTATAGGACTTACAAAAATTATGCAATAACAAAAGAATAAGGAACCTATAGTGGAAAAGGCTAAAAACCTTTACATTTAATAAACATAAGAAAACTTGAGTTTTTGTAGATGAGAATAGTAAAATATTAACGTGAAATATCGAAAGAACTTATAATATTATAGATATTTATGAGAAGAATTAAATATAAATCAGTACTATTGTATATTAAGCATCTACGATGATAAGGTAATATACGAGTATTTTAGCATTATATGATAGCTTCGTGTGTTTCAGTGGTTGTGTAAGTTTAGTCATCTGTTATTTTTATTAGTTTGTTGGAATTAATTTAAAAGATGATGCTTACGAAATTCTTTAATGAGCCATTCTTCCTTACAACTAAGGATTTAATTATTTCTAGTAATTAATGAATATAGTAATTTTACTGCTTGATGGAAATCTATTCAATACTCTTTATATAGTACTTACTACCACACAAATTTAACTCAATCAAATGATATGGGAATAGTCTTATTATCATATTCAAATAGTAGTAAAATCTCACTCTATAAGAAAAGTATATCATTTAAGGTATTATATAGTCTTAAATAAACAAAGAATGGAAGTTAGATTAAATAATAATAAGCAATGATGTACTAGAAGTATATACATGGCTACGATAATATACAATAAGTAAGAAATTCCTAAAAAGCTTAATAGGAAGAAGTTAATGTACATAAATATTGCCAATCTAGTACATTATTAGATCATTTTAAAGAAGTACATCAAGTATTTGTAATAATTGTTTGAATAATGTCCCTCGTAGTATTTTGTAGGAGTAAAAGCTATTTGGGGAATACGTTGTGTCATAGTGTACTTCATTTAAAATCGATATACTCAAAATAAAGCAGAAGTTCTTACTATCTCAAGATATAGTGTATTTCATACTATTCAAAGCTAAATATAAAAAAATGGAAAACTGCATTAGACCAATCGTCAGAAACCTGGTTGCTGGAGTCAATTTCGAATAATATTTCCAAGCAAATCAGCAGCATATGGGATGGCCCAATCTAAGCGAAGTTCTAAGTATTCTAAAGGGTCAACTCTTCACCTAAGACAACCTAATATCTCTATGGAAGAATCTAGAAAGAGATCATCCACTCATAAAGATCCAAAGAACCCTTACAATTTGCCAGCTGTTCACAATAACTTGCCAACCTACGATAGATACCTTCATCTATGACTTTATGAGAGAGAATGAGATTAAACCCGAATATCTGTAATACTTGGATGGTTTGGTAAAATCAAGTGATTAAGCTAAATAAATCATATAAAGAGTGAATCCTGATGATTTGACAGGAGTAAGGCTTGAAACCTTTGGAGAAATATCATGGCAACTTATTTTCATCAGAACAGATCAGAAAGAACAAGCTAATAGAAGTTTATAATGGATTATGGGATGTTCAAGAGTGAATGCAATGAGAGCTATAGAAAAAGCTGGAGAATACATAAGATACTAAGCAAGACAAATAGAATTACAACAGAAATAATTTTAATAAAAGAAGAAATAAGAAATCATTTGTTAATATTATAGTAATGTAAGATCAGTTTGCATTTCAAGAAGTGAATAACTCATAGTATCAGGTGGATATGATAATAAAGTAAGAGTATGGAACTTATTAAACCCATCCAGAAACAGAATCATTGGATAACATGATAAATGTGTATTATCAGTTTGCATTTCAAGAAGTGAATAATTAGTAGTATCAGGCGGATAGGATAAGACAGTAAGAGTATGGGACTTATAAAACCCATCCAGAAACAGAATCATTGGAGAACATGGTAGTTGGGTATGCTCAGTTTGCATTACAAGAAGTGAATAACTCATAGTATCAGGTGGAGAGGATATAAGAGTATGGGACTTATAAAACCCATCCAGAAACAGAATCATTGGTAAACATGATAGAGAGGTAAAATCAGTTTGCATTTCAAGAAGTGAATAACTCATAGTATCAGGTGGATGTGATTTTAAAGTAAGAGTATGGGACTTATAAAACCCATCCAGAAACAGAATCATTGGAGAACATGATTATTAGGTAAACTCAGTTTGCATTTCAAGAAGCGAATAATTAGTAGTATCAGGTGGAGATGATAAGAAAGTAAGAGTATGGGACTTATAAAACCCATCCAGAAACAGAATCATTGGAGAACATGATTATTAG
>CAKKTI010000207.1:0-36625 GCA_920105805.1 Condylostoma magnum
TTTTTTTTTTTTTCCTTAATAGCCTTCTTATACCATTAATCCATTGTGTTAAATTATATTGGTTAGTTTTCTAATGTGTGGTATCATAAGTTCAATAAATACTCCTAAGTAATCTGTAATTTAAGCTATTTTTGCTTAGTTTACATTAGTATCTTTGATTTATTACAGTGTATTTAGTAGCATTTCAGCATAATTGAAGCCTTATTTCTAATTTATCAATTTCAGAATAATTGCAATAAAATCTTACATAAGAGAAAGTATTGGGAGTTATAGCTTAAGATTATCTATTGAATGCTTTTATATATTCCTAGATAGAAGAGAATTTACTGAGATTAAGAGTATATTTTCTAATTCCATGTTTTTAGAAACTGTATTAATTGTATATATTCATCTTACTTAAATATGATATATCAATTAAATATTATAATCACACTAGAATTCATTGTTTTATGAAATTACTAAACTACCTACGATACATTAGAATACTTTCTTCTGATTCGTCTAAATACAGAATATCTCGACTATTATTTGATAATAATGAAACTTACTCCTTATATTTAATTTTAGGTGTAATTTTCTACTCGTTCTAATTTAAATGAATTAAATCTGGAGAGATTCTATATTGTTAATCATCTAGAGAGTTCTAATGAATATTGGGATCTATCCCATAATGTTCTGCTAAATCCCTATGTCTTAGTATATACCTATAAATAGTATAAACACTATATGGAGGCTTACTAGAATAATTGATATTAAAGCTTTACCTTTTATCCATTTTTCAAAATAGGGTGTAAATCTTCTGAGCATCTTTATGAATAGTATGCCAACTATATCTTTATACCAACAAATTGTTAGCAAAGCTATCATTAACGTTCTTATATGCCTGGAACTTTCTCTTCAGAAATGGTATCTTCTGTATAATTTCTTTGATATACACAGTTAGAATAAGAACCAGCCAATACATCATAAAATAGATGTTTATTCCCACGATACAAGCAAAGAATATTATCTCTCCTGTTTTGTCTAAATTACCGATTAAGTAGTACAATCCTGAATAAATAGTAACACATGTTACCAAGATAGAGCGAACTTCTAGCTCATTTAAATTCTAAGCTGCATAAGGCATCACTTTATACTGTATTTGCAAGGATAGTATCAATACAATCATTACAGTAAGGGCTTATATCGGGATACTGTTATTAAGCATAAATACAGAAATTGATATTATAGCTATCTTTCTATACAGTATCACAAACTCCCAGTAATATCTTATAGGTGAGTATCCATGTATCAAATATCCAAATTATTTCTTGAATCCTATTTCGTCTGTGTGCTTTCTATTCTTTACTAAGAAAATCAAAACTATCATTGGAGCTAATATAACCCATACTATTATACTAGGAATTCCTACTATTTGGCTATATAATAAATGGTCATCTTCCCAGCACTGAATATTCATAAAATCAGTCACCCAATACTCATCTGGCTCAATTTCAGTGCATGCAAACAAGGCAAACATAACCTCAACTAAATTTGGATGAGTTAGGAAGAACAATATGATTATACTACAAACAAGCTCTTATTTCAAGTAAGATGTATTCCTTTTGAGCATTGATATTGGCCCCCAGACCAAAAAGGGTAATAATACGAGTAGTAATGGAAACAAACTCATCATTGTAACTTTTATAAAGTAAACGTCTGATGGAGAAGTTTAACCATCATTAGCCAAAAAGCAATCAAAAGAGAAAATCTGCATTGTTATTGATCCTGCTTGCTCTTGAACTATAAATAAGGATAGTACCAAATCTGGCCAGTTAAGCTTAAATGTTGAGGTTAGGTTTACTAATTGTAGATAGTTTACAAATATTTTCAAGTAAACTGAGGTTAATGATTTGGGATATATTGCACTTTTAAGCGTAGTTTTGATTATAAAAATCACTACTATAATAACAATCACAGCAATAAAAGAAATTCTTACTATATTCAATGCCATTTCAGGGCAAATAGTACATTAGTTTTTAGAAGTTCTAAAGTAGTCTTCCTGGCAAGATTAGCACATATTTCCCTTGTATCCATCCTCACATTCTCCAGTATATGATAATAAAGGAGGTTATGGAGATCCTATACATGCCAAAGGATTAGGACACGAAAAGAAAGTATCAGTATATCTATTAGCTCTCCAATACTCAGATTTAGGAACCATAGTCCAATTCCCATAGCAAGTAGCTTCACTTAAACAATCCTAACACGGTACTTATGGATCTAAACTATACTATCCACTTTCGCATATTCTGCAAGCCTTGTCCACTTAACTTTCCCCCATTTAGCATTCTCTCAATTCAATATTAATCTTAGTTACACTCTCAAATAAATCTTAAAAGTTTGGATTACTTTCAATAGTAGGAGTAAATACATCTAATTAAAACTCAGTGTCTGGCTAAGCAGTAACTATAAAAGAGTCAAACTCACATATTCCTTCATTAGCCTAAGTTTTAATAGTTCCAGATAGAACAATGTTTTATGAATCTGTTGAAACTAATTAGCATTCACTTGAATTATCTGATTTTATTAATTAATCAAATAAGTCAAAGAAACCAACTTATAATTTTTGACTTGCCAATTGTCCACTTGCTAGATTCAATAGATTACCTTCTTATAGTAATCTTCCAGTTGGCTTTAAGTTTACAGCAAATAAGCTATTGTTATCTCCATATAAGGCTTGATTCTTCTCAAATGTATTATTGTCGTCTATCCTTGCAATTAAGTTATTTCAATCACATGCTCCTCCATTTCTTGTAGCCTTGTTATTAATAAACTAATTCCTATCTAGTTCTATTGTACAGTTCTCAAATATACTACAGTAGAAAAAGGTAGCTCCTCCATCTCCATCGTATAAGTAATCATCATTCTATGCAACTGCAGAATTATCCCTGAAAATATTATTAGAAAGCGTTAAATCAATATTTTATGTAAAAACTCCTCCAGCATTATTTGCACTATTTCTCTCAAAGGTAGAATTTGAAATAGTAGTAGCACTGTCAAATTTAACATCACTAATCAAATATATCACACCACCTGAATATGCTGAGTTGTTATTGAACTAAGTATTATCTATAAGAAATCGTGAGCATTAGTTACAGAATACAGCACCTCCATACTGATTACTATTATATTCAAAGGAAGAATCAGTAATTGTAATCTGATTTAAACTTATCCCATAAATAGAGCCTTAAGTAATCTGATTAAATTATGTATTTCCAATTGTTAACCAGCTATCTTAAGCCTAGATTACTCCACCTTATGTTGTAGCTTAACACTCATTGAATTATGAATTGTAAATTTCCACTTAAGATGCTTGTATTGATTGAATTACTCCTCCAATTGAGGCTTTAAGATTATGAAATTAGGAGTTATTAATCTATAAAGTGCTATCTATAAGGGAAATAGCACCCCCGGCACTATCAGCTTCTAAATCATGAATTTTAGAGTTAATTATAGAAATTTTACTTGAAGTAGAAGCCCTAATTGCTATACCATTATATCCTTTTTAATGAGATATTTCACTATCATCTATCATAATGTTTGATAAATTGAGTATAATACAAGATGATAGATTAACTTACTCATTTCTAGCTATAGTTGATCGTCTTATAACTAAATCTGCATCTATTAATACAATGCTACCTATATCATTAGATTGGTTTCCACTTATATAGCAATCCTCTAAGATCGATTATGTTGCTGATGTTCCTGATATGAAAATAACAGACCCTTTATTAGTACTTGTGTTTTAGATAATTGATGAATTCCTCACTTCAAATTTGGATTATTGTTCTATATAGATAAAACCTCCTTTATTCTACGATGCATTCCTCTCTATTGTTAGGTTTTCTGCGACGAGCTATGAAAAGCCATTGATTTGAAATACTCCTCCTTCTAATTTTACAGTATTTGATTTGAATTATGAGTTTGTCATTGTTACTTCAGATTCATTACGTATCTAAATAACCCCTCCGCTATACAAATTGCTGTTATTTTCATACAGGCTGCCATCATCAAATAGTTAAGTAAAGTTGACTACTAATATAGCGCCTTGGTTTCTGATAATATGCAAGTTTTGAGTGAAGAGTTATGCTATTGATGTTAAACTTGATAATTAGAGAAAAGTTTATCCTATATTTGATTCTATTTTGATGTTATCTAATGTTAGTTTAGCTGAGTGGAGATCAAAGCTATCAAAAGTGGCTAAAATACCTGATACTATTTCTCCTGAGTTATTGGATATTGTAGAGTCACTTATCAATAGATTACCTTATGAGTGCTTTAGGTAAATTGAGCCACCTTCATTTGAAATATTACCATTTATAGTAGAATTAGTTATATAGGACTCATTGCTTAGGCTACAATCATCTTGTATATATATTGCTGATCCATTTCTAGCTTCATTTTAAACTATTTCAACATCTTTTATGATAAGTACCAACTCTACTATTTTTGAATCATTCTATATATAAAGACCACCTCCATTTAAGTAAGAGGTATTACTTTTAAGCACAGAGTTCTATAGTGTAAATGAATTGGTGCTTGCTTATAGACTTTAGGCATACATTATAGCACCTGCATCAATTTCTGTAGCATTGTTTCCTTCAAAATGACAGTTGTCTAATAGAATGTCTAAAATAAAACTTAGATATAAAGCTCCTCCATTCCCGCCTAAGTTATTCATAAAGTTAGCATTTATTACTGCCATTGTAGATTCTGAGTTTTATATCATTATTGCTCCATAACCCTTTTTACTTGAATTCGTACATTCTTATACCATCAGTTGATTTATTGTTAGATTTTCAAAACTAGATATGAATAAAGCAGATGATAAATCATTGGATGTACTTATTTGCTTAAATGTGACTTCTTCTAAGGTTAAACTTCCAGTATGATTTACAATTGATAATCCTGCTATTTGACCAGAGTTATTGATTTGTTGAAATCTAGAATTTGCTAGAGTTAGATTATGTGTACTGGAAAAGCTAATTATTGGAGAGATTGATTCATTTTCTTGTACTGATATCTACTATTCTATATATAACTCATCATTTTAAATGAATAGATCGATTGTGTAGGAGTTAACATTATTTTCAGTTATATTAGAATCTTAAATTTATAAGTTTTCTACCTCTATATTTGTATATCTTTAAGTATTTATGAGTCCTAAGTCATTGTTTTTGAAATCGTCCACACTTCAATCTTTTATCTGCAAGTATTTAGTTGGTATTGTTGCTATGATGTCATTTCCTTCTATACTTAAAGTTATTTCTTGGTCATTTTTAGGAATTGAAGCAGATGAGTCGGGAGTAATATTCAAAAATGAACCACCAATTTATACAACTTATTGTATATCGAAGTTTGTTAGTACAATATTCTATATGTCCCTTTAAAAGCCAAACTCAAAAGCTGAATTGGTAAAAGTGGTATTCAGGATATCAATTTAGTCAAATAGGACATGAACTAAATAGTGGTCTTCCAGTAGATTTGTTTAAGGATTGTAATTATTCGATATGGTAAATTCGTTGGAGCTAGAGGCAAATAGAGAGCTTAGTATATTTTGATCTATTGTAATATTCTCAAAACTTGCTTACTTGGATTTCTATACTGCAAATAGACTTGTCCCCGATACTAAGTTATTCCTAAATTCAACATTTTTAATTTCTATTGTATCCATTCCTTATACTAATAAAAACCCAGGTAAAGTGAGATCGCTAGATACTTCGTACCCATTATTCAGCATTTCAACAGTTCCTCCATTGTAGACTAACTTACCACATCCATATGGCTCAATTTCACACTACAGCTGTATAATTAAGGCAGAATTTGAGTTCATCGCTACTTAGTTATTCATAAAATCCACATTTATAAGCTCTATTTCAGTTTACATCAATTCGATTATTGCTCTATTTTGACTTCTGAAGTTCTTAAATGTTACATTTTCTAAAAGAATCTTGGTGTTATTTGAACCGGTAATAAAGGATTTGTCGTTGAAATAATTGCAATCTGATTATTATGCAAAGGATCCCTCAGCAATTTCTTTGTTTCTATCGTCAACAAATGTATTGTTTATTACTTTAATGTTAGGACAGTAGAAGCATTCGTTACATCCTAGAGAAAACTATGCATTGAAAACTATATCCTTCATTATAAGCTGGCCCTGATTTACTTCAATTTGCATTTTAGGATCTACTAATACTTCAACTGGATTATCAGAGCACCCTTCAATATTTTCAAATTTTTCACATAAAAGTGTCTCAATTACGATTTATTCTGCAAAAAGCTCCTATGAGGGTCTAAAATCATCTATAACATACTAAGTCATAGCCTAAGATATAGGATAAAATTGAATTGATCCTTTTAGTAAATAGATTTTAGCATATGAGCTATAAATTCTTAAAACTGCTTCGCTTAAACTTAAAAAGGGATTCTCTATAGTTCCTTCTTCAGTTGAATTGGGATTATCTCCTACATAAAAGATAACTGGCTCTTCTATTGTGCTTAAATCTTCCTCTGGTACACAAATCTTAGGAGTTGTTCAAAATGACTTAAATCCTATAGGGCACTCATCTACGCATTTTCCATAATATTATCATAACCAGTCATCTAAGCAACCTATGCAAGTATCTTGAATACCATGTAAGCAAGGAGTTTTTCCTGTATAATAATCACAACTCCCTAATGAAAAACCGCACTCTAGTATATTACATTCTTATGAGCAGACATGGTTATACCATGATAAGACTAAATTGCAGGTTGGACTTTCTTGCTAACATTGTGTAATACTTCAATTATATGTTCAGTCTTTTCTAAAAATTTAGACAGTGTAGGCTGCATTCTTAAACAAGACTTTTTCACATTCTGTATCTCAATTGCACTATGGTACAATGCATTCAGGATAACATTTTCCAAGTTTTGTACTATCACACCCAGGGGCACATTCTCCACAATCTTCTCCGTCATACTAACAATCTCTGACCCAGCAAGCATCATCACATTCCCCATTACCTACCATATCATTAAAGCAATCTACAGCACAATAATCCTTACAATCTTCCTCTTCCCCAAAACAACTGAAACACTCATTCTAGCATACTCCATCTCCCAACATTTCAGGAAAACAACCAAAGGCACATAAGCACATTTATCAATCATACTCACAACTTTCTGTATTGCAAACTTCATCACATTGATCATTCTCAAGTAACCAAGTATGGCATCCAGGATTACATTCTAAATCCTAACAATCTCCTCAATCTGCATTGCAATCAATATTATAGCACTCCTGATTGCACTCTCCATCTCCAATCATATCAGTAAAGCACCCACTTGAGCAATCTCCGCAGTTATAATTATCAAACCTACAGGTAAGATTATTACATTCTTGATCACATTGATCATTTTCTAGAAATTCATAAGTGCATCCAGAAGTGCAGACTCCGCAGTCTCCGAAATCAAATCCACATTCTTTATAATCGCATTATGGATCACATGCTCCATCTCTTAGGAGACTTAAATCACAGCCTTGATCTTCACATCGGATTTAACAGTCAAATATCGGCTATCCTTCACTAGGTGAACTTAATTATAAGTCAAAATTACACCAGAAGTTCATACATGTTGGAATGCACTAGCCATCACCTATCTAATTATATTTTACTCAGATACTTAAGCAATCTATGTTGCAATAATCTTCTCCCTTGGCTGACAGCAAAAGAATTAAAAGAAAAGCCATTTATATATGCTATAGTAAAAAGTTTATAAGTATGGAGGAACATTTTACGGTAAAATAAAAGGAATTATAGCCCCATAAGTGTCTATTCTAATTGTTAATCTTGATCTTACTTTCTCCTATAAAACTGAAGCCTATTATTCGGTTATGGACTTTATAATTCTCATCTCTTTGTTACCGCATCTTTAAAGGTGGGGAGCTACTTTACTTAGTATTTAATGTGTTCTCCACTTCCTCCACAGCTCTTGTGAAATTAACTATTGATAATTTCATAAGCTATTGAATCATTCTATTAGTTTCTCATTCGATCTTATGGAAAGAATCCAGTATACTACTTCTAAAAAGTTTAATAGTTTATAAAGTAATCTTAGCTAATGTTTAGGATTTTAATCATTTTGATATCGTATCTTCCTAGAAAATTTTAAATTAAGGTTTTATTGGAATTTAGCAAGTAATCAGAGGTATTTGGCTTATTCTAAGTTATTTTTTGTATTAGATGCTTTCACAAGCATTTAACCGCTTAGAATACTTATTACTTGGTTCATACAGGCCATTTTACGTTTATATGTAAAAGTGTTTAAAATTAACTTAAGAAATTTGGTTTGCGACAATTAGCTTAGTACAGTTTTAAATTTGTATGTTATCATTAAATTGATATTTCAGGCTTGATGCTGAATTCTAATTAATGTATTATTGCCCCAATACTGACATTTGATATCATGTTAGTATAGCGTTAGATAAGCTTAAAACACATAGTTTAGTATACATTGAACCAATTACTTTGATTCCTTCAATCCATCTACATTTACTTAATTATATATATTATAATTATTAAGCTTTTATAAATCATACAATTTTGTATATTTACCATCCTGTTATATTTAATATACTAATTGACCTAGCAATTTTGACAATTATCAGCACTAGGTATTTTATAATCTTCAATTTAAAGACAATTTACAATTACATCTATAAATCTTTCAGCATATTAAAAATTTAATTGATTTTGCAATATCTTTGATTTCTTTATAGCTTATACTGTATATAAATTAGGCTAAATAATCTGTTTATTTTTTATCCTCTATCTAATTAGGGCATATATAAAATGAATTGATACAATAAACCATCTCTCTTGCCTTACTTTCTATCAAAGAAGGAAATCATTAAAGGATTTCCAACTCTCCCAACTGTCTTAAAGGAAAATTTACCTAATACACTATTGAGATAATAGAAAATATCCTCTATTGACGGTAATAGAGTAGTTAGTGGAAATTTTGATAACACTGTGTCTGTGGGATTTATAAGATCCAAACAATGATAGAGAAATTGGAAGGCATAATGGATTTGGCAAAGAATGTTTGTATTGATGGTAATAGAGTAGTTAGTGGAGATGAAGATTGAACTGTGCGAATTTGAGATTTAGAAAATCTAAACAATAATCAGATTCTATTTCAATGCAGAAATCCAATTCTAATAATGGCTTTAAATAACTAAATTGCTTTATGTGTAGAAGGTTATGGTTTAAATTATTAATATAGAATAATGCACTGGAGGCTAAATTAGGCTAATTATTAGTTAAAAGGTGCTATTTTATCTTTATCATCTGTTTGATATATTCAGCCTATTTATCATACTCTGCAGTATTTAATGAGATTTCAGTACAAAGCATAAGCCTTTTCTATTGAATTGAAGAAGATTATAGATTTGATATTATCTTTCGGAGCAGTTTTAAGAGCTGTAAATCATCTTATAAACTTATTCATGCATAGATAGGTAACGTAATTTCTGATTATTGATACATTCTGTTAAAATATTAAAACAAATTTTGGGAAGTGTCAAATCGATGCGAATTTGAATAAAGTTCAAATTCTATCAGAAATAGTACTATAACTAACAGAGTAAAGCTGGCTAATTGTTGATAATGCATCTCCTGATAGTATTATTTCAGATTATATGTTTAGACTGATATATGGAGTTATTATATGTGATAACTCACAGGTATTAATAGATAGCATTCTTTGATGATTCTGTATATTTGACATATAATAAACTGTTGTTAATTTGGGCAATATTTATTAGTATGTTTAAATGACCTTTCCAATAATTAAACAGTTGTATGAATTGATTAAACTCTTTTATCATAACATTTTTAAAACTTTCCAATTTAATTGGATTTTAGATAGTAAAATTATAAGAGATGTAAGAAATGGGTTAATACTAAAATTAAATGATAATATAAAGTAGTCTATATGTTAAATATAATTTATCAATAAAACTAATCTTTGAATTTCTTATTGGTAAAGTCAATAGCAAACCACTAGTAAACTTGTTAAATAAGGCAAATGGACTTGCATTTTATGACAATTATGTAATATAAGCAAGTATTATTATAATTGAAGAATTTTAAATAACTTTTGATAAATTGTATTTGGCTTATATAAAATAGATATACAATCCGAAAATAAGTTACCTTTCTTTGTAGAATAATTTATATTAAAAAAAGAACTTTTACACTGATTAAAAATTAATTTAAACCCTTTACTATCTATGATTCTCTTTATAGTGAAATATCTCACCATAACGATTCAATAAGTAACACATCTTAAGCATAAACAGAACATATATTATAATGCAACAAGCTAAGTAAGTTATAAGGGCTTTAATAACTAATCTAAACTCCAGTACGTTATTCTTTTAGAGTTGCCTGGATTAGCACTTTCCCCAGACACTACAATAGAATTACTTAAAGCCACAGATTTTATTTTATTTGAAGACTGAAACAAGACTCTATTGTTGCTTGGATTGACTAAATCCCAAATTCTTACAGTTCTATCATCACTCCCAGTTACTACCTTGCTGCTTTCAATGCATATGCTGGATACTGAATCATCATGTTTTCCAATCTCTCTGTTTTACTCTGGATTTGATAAGTCCCAAAGCCTCACAGAATTATCACAGCCTCCACTCACCACCTTACTGCCTTCAATGCACACACATACTGCTAAATCATCATGCTTTCCAATCTTTCTATTGTTACTCACATTTTATACATCTCAAAGTCTAACAGTTCAATCTCAACTTGCACTAACAACTGTGTTACCTTGAATACATACACTTCTTACAGTATTACCATGTCTTCCAATTATTCTATTGTTGTTAGGATTCGATAAGTCCCAAAGCCGCACAGTTCAATCACTACTCCCACTAGCAACTGTGTTACCTTCAATACATACACTTGTTACCCAATCATAATGCCTGCCAATTACTTTATTATTATTTAGATTGGGTAGGTCCCAAAGTCTTACAGTTCTATCATCACTTCCGCTGATTACTTTGTTACCTTCAATGCATATGCTTCATACTTAGTCATAGTGTCCCAAAAGTTCTGTGTTGTTAATCTAATTAGATAAGTCTCACAGTTATAGAGTTCCGTCTACTTTGCCGCTAATGACTGTGCTACCTTTAATGCACAGTCCGTATATAATATCTAGATCCTCGTTTAAACATGTTGGCTGCTTTGGGGTAATAAATATATCTTATTTACTATAATTATTTGATGTATAGTTTCTTTTAATTTAATAATAAAGCAATTTTAAGGGGTTATTTACTCTTCTTTCCAGAAGTAATTAGTTTATTCAATTGATTGCTTTTTCATTTTTGATAATTGCTTGCATTCTTTTGATTTCTTGTATAATCTATGCATAACTTTCTCATAATGTTATCTTCTCATTTCAGTCCTTGTTGATTAAATCTTTGTAGTAGTTGAGGGCCTATAGCAAAATTTTTGTATAAAGCATAGGTTCTCTTTGCTTGATTAGCCTTATAACCATGGTTAGATATTCTTCGTCTAAAGGACTTGTTAAAAATTGAGGCTTTTTATCATCTTTAGATACAATTACATAATTAATCAGTTCTTTTATAAGTTTTTTTTCTGTTCTAAAGATTTTGAGGGTATTTTGTGGCTTTAAGTCCATTTTTATAAGACCAAGTTGGACAGATTGATACAGAAATTATATAGTTGAGTGCTTTACGGTAAGATGGAGTTTTTTAATATTAATCATAGTTTTTAGCATATTAACTAGTATAAAACATGATTATAAATTAATTAATATGCTTATTATGAGTCAATCTTATAGAATAATAGTTAAGTGTAGTTCCTTTAGTATTTTTAAACCTTATTTAAGTAATATCTCAAGTATAGTTATTCCAGTAATGCTTTTGTGCATTAAATTAGTTTATATCTACTAAATTTAATGAATATTATAATTATTATGATAAAAAGGATCAAAGTGCATCATTTAAATATAATAAGATCTTCAATTAAATTTAATTCATGTTAAAGTATAATCAATTCTCCCATTAAAATGTATTTATTGTATCTAGATTATCACAAGTATCAAGGTTATCTATTCTAAAGTAATTATCTCTTCCTAAACGATTGAACCTTATAAAAATGAATTTACAGCCAGAAATGATATAAAACCCTTTCTTGAATTATCTACTAACAAAGCATGTCTGCTTCTTAAGTTAATCTAATTCTATAAATAAAATTTTTAAACAATTTTACACAAAATGCGTAGCTAGAATATAAAGAATCCAATGAATCAATGCACAATTTATAACGAATCTAAACTCCAGTATACAATTTTTTCATAATTGTTTGTATTGCCACCTTTTCCAACTGCTACAATATCGTTCTTTAGCGCCACAGATAGAATTATATGATCAGACTAATATAGAATCCTATTATTCTGTGGATTCAATAAGTCCCAAAGTCGTACAGCTTTATCTTGACCTACGCTGACCACTTTATTATCCTCAATACATACACCATTAACCTAGCCACCGTGTCTTCCAATCTCCCTATTGTTGTTTGGATTAGATAAGTCCCAAAGCCGTACAGTATTATAATTGCTTCCACTAAAAGCTTTATTATCTTCAATACATACACTTAATACAGCGTTATAATGTCTTCCAATTATTATATTATTGCTTGTATTTTCTAAATCCCAAAGTCTAACAGTACTATCATTACTTCCACTAATTACTCTGCTATTTTCAATGCATACACATTTTACTATACCATCATGTCTTCCAATCTCTCTATTATTTGGATTAGATAAGTCCCAGAGCCGTACAGTTTTATCATTGCCTCCACTGGCCACCTTGTTACCTTCAATGCACACACTTTCCACTGATTTATTATGTCTTCCAATTTCTCTGTTGTTTCTTGGATTAGTTAAGTCCCAAAGTCTTACAGTTGTATCATCACCTCCACTGATTATTTTATTACCTTCAATGCATACACTTCCTACCGCCTCGTAATAATGCCTTCCAATTCTTTTTTTATTAATTGGATTTGATAAGTCCCAAATTTGAATAGTGCTATCATTACTTCCACTTACTATCCTGTTACCTTCAATGCATAAGCATGATACTCCTTTTAAATGCTCTTTTATACCTTAAGGCTGTTTTGGTATATAATTTGCAGCATATTTTAACTTAGAGTTAGCTTCTGTTAGATATTAAAGCAATCGTAAGAAACTTTTAGTATTTTCTGCTGTTTGATTCATCCTTGAGTCCTTTATAATTGTTTATTTACTTTTGATTTACCATTAAATTTATCTTGAACTTTCTTGTATTATTAGTCCCTTATGTCTAAATTTGCTTATTACTTTATTAGCAATTTGTATCATAAGTTTATCTAATTAATCTGTATTTCTTTTTGCTTGAATTAAGTTGATACTTTTGAAGTAATTGAGTGATTTTAGTATAATTTTAGCATAAGGTATAGGCCTTTTATACTATGCTAGTATGATTATTATAGGAAGATATTCTTATGTTGAAAGCAAGTATTGATTGTGTTAATTAAGGGTTTGGAGCATGTATGAGAGTTAAAAATCGTCTTATAAGTTGCTTTTTTGGTTGTAGGAGAGTTGATAAAACTGGGAGTAAATTTAATTAGTCTCAATCTATCTTTTATAAGGGAAAATGCATATGGTAATCTTTTTATATTATAAGTTTATTCAAACCTTTTAATTATATATTTTAGCCCCTTTATGTAATATTTCAAGAAGAAGATAATTATACTATTAAAGGTTTATTTCAAAAACTAATTATAGAGAATGAAATAGCAATGCTTTAAACCTGTGAAGTAATTAAAAACAAGCAAATGATTTAATTATAAATAGACTTTATCCTTCTCTTCCTTATCCTCTGTTTGGTTATATAATACCCAATTCTTTGATTACTCTATTCAATCATTCATGCTTCCTTTTTACAATTATTAATACTCTTAATAAGAGTTTGTGTGTTATTAATAATCTACTCTCTATTAGCTTTATTATCCTCTCCGAATCTGTTACACTGAGTTAGAACATTATCTAACTCTGCACTTACATCCTCAATTCTTGAAGTAAATATTAATGATCTAGCCTTAGGCGATAGTATTGAGTTACTAGATTTATTAGTAGGAGGATGTGGGTTAAAACTATCTGAATAAGTTTTCCTATGATATGACTCGAAGTCCTTAGGAGTCAATTCATTACTAGATTTTAACTTCTATACTTCCAACTGCAACTATTTTGAACTATACCCCGTTAATCGTGATATTTTAGGCTTTTTAATAGCTTTCTTCCTCATAAACTAATGAAATTTAGACAACTGCTCTCTGTTAATAGTAATATTCAAAGGTACAGGGACTTATTGATCTAATTTCACTTAAAATCCCTCTTTTAGAAGTTCTTCTTAATACCCCGGTAGATAATTACTGTAGTTATGTACAGGAACCTGGAACAAGTGAGTAGTATCTGACAGTGCCTTTGGTTTGTTAATAGCTTATTTTGGCACTTCTTATCTAATAACAGCCTTGCTTCCAATGGGCATTCCCTTGGTTATATCCCTAGACGACCTCACTTGATACCTTCTTCTCATATATCTTCCATGTTTCAGTAAATCCTAAGTCAACGTATCAACACAAGGCTTAGATTTCCTAGCAGTTCCAATATGCGAGGATATGTACTTAAATACCTCCTTATTACACTTTCCCTTTTAAACTTTTCTCTTCTAATCCATTTTACTATTCTAAGGATGTGTTTCACTCCAATCTAGATCCCCGTCCTCATCTGGAAACACTTCAGGCGGAATTTCTATAGGCTCGTTGTCCTTTTGTGCATCGAAGTCTTTTAGAAAGGCTTCTTCATCAAAAGGTACAGCATCTTGTCCTTCGTCTACATTTTCCTGTGAGTTTTCGTGTTCTTGGCGAGCGTTTTCTAAGGCTTCGTCTCTTCTGTCCTTTAGCTCATTTGCTTGTTGTATAGCTAGTTCTCTAGCTTCCTTCTTTTATAAGTACTCGTTTCTTCTATTAGTTACATCCTGGATTCTTAAGGTAATGAGCAGCTTTATAAAGGTATATAGGACTGAAAGACACACGGAATACTCTTATAATTCCTCGTGGTTTACCTTGTCTAGCTCTTATTCTAGGTATTTTGTCATTGCATAGGGCTGGGGAACCAGTTTCTTAGGTCCAAAGGGACTAAGAACCTGTATATATGTGAAAAAGTTAGTGTTTATGTACTTTTTCGCCTTCTTCCAGCAGAATTTATTAGTGGCATGTTCATTGATCCTATGTTTATGAATTCCTAGAAAATACATAACAAGTTGTATAAATCTTCCAAACTTAATAACCCTGTATGTCTTTAGATCGTTTAACTGTTATTTTATAACAGGATCCAGCACTCTATTCCTTACAATTTCCAGTATACACTTATCCCTCAACAAATTCTTCTCCTCTTCCGACAAATCCTCCTGCATCTCTCCAACAACCCTCTCAACTTCAATTTTTTCATCATTAAACCACTCCGGGGGATTTTCCTGATCATTGGGCCAACACTTAGTATTCCAAAACACCTACAACTCTTCAACAGGCATGTACTGTAATAAGTTCTCAAACTAGTACTCCTTATCCAGCTTGCTCTACTGCAAATGTCTTTCAATATCCTTCTACAATGCCTCAACTTCACTTCTCTCCCACTCCAGTCTAAACTTATCAACTATCTTTATAGCATAATCCCTCTCCTCCTCACTCAACCCTCTATCCTACCCTAGAGTATCCACACAGACTACATACCTCTACTTAGTTTTCTAAAACTCCCCTTCCTTTATTTCCTCATACACCTTCTCCTCCTCTTCCTCAATCGCCTTCGACTCATCCTTGGACTCCTGATCCTTCTACTCCTAGTTTTTCCTAATCTCCTCGGCCTGCTCTGCCCTCAACCTCCCACACTCTATCAAATCCTCCAAACCTAAGTCAAAAGCCTTCTCATCCAGACAGCTTTGATAGGTCAGTTCAATAGCAAAGTAGCACCCTAGTTTAGGCACATCGAAGAACTTCATCTGCTCTGCAAACACTACGTTTTCTATATATGAAGTGTTGGTCTGCGGCTACTGCACTGCTGAGTCTGGATTGTCCTCCTCACTGTCGTCCTGAGGAGTAGGCTCTTCGGACTCGTCAGGCGGCTTTCATATATCGTAGGTGGCCGGGCCTTCCTCCTCACCCAGTTGCTTTAGAATCATGAACTAGTGGTCCCGGGTGGCGGCCACATAGGTCACTACATTAGGCGCGTCGGGGTCTATATGCGCAGTCTCGTCGTCCAGATTCCCTATGGGTTTTTTCAGGCCCTCCAGCTTCCCTATATAAACACCAGTCGCACGTAAGTACTCCTGCAAATGCTCGAGCAAAGAACCAAATTAGTCCTCTATATCACCAGACTACTCAAGATTATCTTGAAAGCTCTGTTCCCATTTCTCACGCTTCTCATTTTCAATTTGCTGCGCAAATTCTTACTGTCTTCTTTCCTCTTCCTGTTACTTGAATTTGTGGATTAAAGTTTTCTTGTTGTCTTCACGCTGTACTATAGAGTCCCTGTCCTTTTGCTCCTTGGATTGATTTAGAAACCAGTTCCCTAAGAAATTTACAGGGTTGTCTGGCTGGTTTAGGTACAAAACGCTTAGTCCTTTAGCAACAACTGCGCCTATGCTGCTCTGTTTTAGGTACTCAGAGTCAGGGTTAGAAAGTTTTGGCATGAATCGTTCGGGGTTTACCCAGGTTTCCATTATAACTGTTATGTATTAAAAATTAAACTTGATTCTGGAGTAGTGAACCATGGCTCTCTGTTCTGAAGGATTTCTTCAATTTTTTCTTAGCATTTATCACAGTGCTGTTATATGTCAACCCTGCTAGCCTTTGAGCATTTTTGACAGAGGATGTGCTTGTTTGATAGATCCTGGGAACGGAGGTTTATGGATCTGTCGATCTGCTCTATTTCCCCTATACCTTGTTCGTATAGTCTTTTGAGCACTTTATGCTCAGACATTATTATACTGTCTCGTCAGATGTAAACACAGAAGGCTTTTAGGTAGAACATGAATCCTATTGATAATAAGGGTAATTTTACAGGGATTTCATAGTAGCAGTCGTTGAATAATATATTGTTGGCCTCGCAGAATGAAAGGTTTAGTAGTATTGATACGCCTATGGTGATATCTCTGTGTAATATTTACAGTACTGAAAGTGCAAGCAAAGTGCTTCTGTTTCGGGAGATTATTGTGTATTAAGCAAGGGCTATGGACATTACTGATATTAAAATAAGTAAAAGGAGCTCTATGTCTAATTCTAAACTATAAATTGTTCCCAGTACTATCAAAATTAGCTGTAAAATGGTTATTATTTGGAAGCTTCTCCTAGCATTTTACTCTCTCACCCAGTATACCATTTTTAGATGGGATAGTGCTGCTCTAATGCTGAAGAAGGATAGGTGTAAACTAGCAGTACAGATTTGTAGTAGTCCATTAAGCCTAAAAGAACGTTAGATATGACGATTAACTGTGATAAATTCCCTTAGATACTACAAGGGTAGTTATAGTAATTTTACAGTGTAGAAGTTTCCCTAGGAGGAGCCGAGAATTCCGAGATCTTTTAAGGAATTTGCCTAGTTACCAATACTACTAGGACTATCAAGTCAGTAGGAGTGTCTTATTATGAGGGATTAAGAGATGAAGTGAGAAATGAATTTGATATTTTGAGATCGCTGAATCATCCAAACATCATTAGAATATACAGCCTTGTATCAGATACTAATCAAATGCACTTGATAAGCGAGGAGTGCAAAGGTGGGAATATGTTTGATAAACTAATTGACAGTGATTTCTTTGTTGAAAATCTCGCATAGTTTTATTTCAAGCAGATTATTCAAGCTGTAGCATATTTACACCGTAAGGGGATTATACATAAAGACTTAAACGTTGAGCATATTCAACTACTAAAAACAGGCCTGTATGTGAATTTGAAATTAACAGAGTTTGGCCACAGTAGACGAGTGTAAGCCGTTCCATTAGAAGAGAACATAATAGGAGATATTTACTACTAATCTCCGGAATCTTTTGACGGCAGGTACAGTGAGAAATCTGATATATGGAGTTGTGGGGTAATTTTGTATATAATGATGTGTGGGTAGCCTCCCTTCTACGCTTTATCAGACGAAGAAATAGAACACAAAATCAAGAATGAGCCAGTTTAGTTTTAAGACTAGACCTGGGACAGGGTTTCCCCAGATGCCAAGACACTTATACAAAGAATGCTTCTGAAAAACCCGGTGCATAGGCCCACTGCCCAGCAAATCCTATTTGACCCATTTATGCAAAGCTCTGTTGAAGTTGAAATGGAAGCATATAGAGTAACATCAGTTATAAAGCGAATTTTAGCTTAAGATATGACTCTAAGGTTTTACAAGGCCATAGTGTCTTTTATCCAATACAATCTACTAAACAGTGCTGACACGGACTTTCTAAGACGAATTTTTAATATAATTGATTATAATTAAGACGGAGTTTTGACTAAAGACGAGTTTGCTAAGTTTGAGAAGCAATTTAGTATCAGTATTCCTGAAATGGATGAGTTTATGTTTCAATGCGATTTAGATGGAGACGGTGTTATAGGATTCTCTGATTTTTTGACTGTTGCTTTGCTTGGAAGTGAGTTTATTACTATTACTAGATGCAAAGAGGCATTTAGATCGTTGGATAGAGATAAAGACGGGTATATCTCTATAAAAGACCTGCAAGCTGGGCTGTACTGACTCGATTTTATCACAGAAACACACTGAGATGAACTAATACCAGACAACCTTGTTGAATACTAAAACAAGCTATCCCAGGCAAACTTTGTAAATTATATGTTAGATCCAGCTCAGTATGGGTTTAATGTGTGAGAGTTTAGTAATACTAATGGTTTATTATATTTCAAAACTTAATTACTACAGCATCCTCGTCTCTCTAATACTTCAGTTTCTATACCGTCTGTGAACACACTTTTGTTTTAGTTTTCCAATAGCATTGAAGATGTATCGGACACAGACCGATCTGTATTCTCAGATTTTCTCCCAAATCTGGAACTAGTAGTTGTGTTTTTTATTATATTTCCACATTAAACATACAGAAGTGGGAATATGAGTAAAAAGGTAAAACCAGTAAAAGAGCATACGGCATATGCAGACTTTATATGTGCATCGTTCAGTTCATTGTATTCTAAGCTGTAAAGAGGTTCCTACCAAAACTTTACTTGTAAAATCGTCAAAATTCCGAGTAAAAAGGAATATGCAAAGTCAAGTTCAACCAAAAACACAAAAACTAGGAAAATTTTGTGATTTCCTACTCCAACACAATTATGAATCCATGGGCAATGATGATCGAACCTTTACACACATCTATTACAGTGCTAGCAGTGCTTTGTTTCGTAATTTCTCCTTATTTCACAGTAAACACATATGTAGTCAGGATGGTAAATTTCATAGAGCTCAGGTAAAGTGTACTGTCTATTACGCTGCACATATCCAGGATTTTTAGCAGAAACCAAAACAAAGAAAAATCCAGTAAGAAAACATACAACGATGTTTCCGATTCCCAATGAGTAATCAACACAGGGAATTATAAAGAAAAACACTGTAAAATGTCTTATAATAAACAAAAATATGAAAAAAATCAGCATTCTGTAACTATTTTTCATAGGTTAAATCGGAGGTTTTACAGGATTAAGTTTCTTTAAACAACCAGGATTTTTCAGCATATCGTATATTTGATTGTTTTCATGATCACAAATATCTAATGGCCTTTACCGCTAGCAATTCAAAGCATTTCTCTGGGCCCCTTTTATAAGCAAGTGTCTAATGATTCTGTAATTATTCACCTTTGCAGCATAATGCAAAGGAGTCATTTAAAACCTATCCTTTAATTCAAGACTGCTGGATCATGCAATTAATAAAGCCGATGAGTTTTCCTATTGATTGTCGACTGCAAGATGTAAAGGAGTTATTCCATTGTTATCAGGGTTTTCGTATTACAGGTGATATACTTGAACCAATTTTGTTAACAGTTGTAAATGGCCTTAAGATGCTGCTATATGTATAATGCTTCTACCATCGTTATCAATTATACTTAAATCTGCATATCAGTCAATTAGCTTATTAACTAGTAATTTTTTATTAGTAAACACGGCCTCATGTATAGGAGTTCTCCCAGTTAATAAGTTCCTTTTGTTTATTAGATTCTCTATAATAAACTATTAATCTTAGTACCTTTCTATTACTATTTGTGTATATATGTCAAAATACCTTATAAGTGTCTATTCCCTGAAATGTAGATTTGCAAACTCATGAAGAATTGACTACCCTTCATCATTAATTACTTGTCAAATTTCATATTCCTTAGATTTCAACAGATTTTAATACTCATCGTGATCAAAGGTGATAATAGAACTTTTAATCTACTCAAACACTTTATCCATTTTATTAATCTACACTGGTACTTCTGTTGTAATATTTGTGGTAAAGTTAGATTATTTTGCTATTTGGTATTAAAAGGTTCTTCTCAACTTGCTACACTGAGAATCCTCGTTGACACAAACTGCGCAGCACTTACTTATCAGGATTTTCAACTGGAGTGTATATATGATACTACTCCACCTGGTCTAGAATCTAATCAATCGACGGTCTTTACTCTGGATCTTTTCTCAGCATCTATTATAACAAATTTGCGCTTTATACAGAAATATTTTAAGGGATTTAAAAGTTGCACTACTAAATCTTCCTAAATAGATCTTTTTAGCTATTACACTTAAACGGCAACGTACTGGTCAGCAAGGCATACAGAACTATCCCCAAGGCTCAAATATCCACCTTATCCGGCTTATACGGGGTGCTAGATACTAGCTCAGGGGCCATATAGCTAGCAGTCCCGCAGAAAGTCTTGCAAAGCGACAATCTCTGTATTGAAAATCCAAAATCAATTAATTTCACATTCATGTCAACATCCAGCAGTATATTTTCCAGCTTCAAGTCCCTGTGGCAAATTCCCTATGCATGACAACTACTTAATCCTATAGCCAATTAGCAAAATAACCGCATAGCCTCAGTTTCCGGAAGTCTTCTGCCGTTTCTTCTCCGTATCAGCCCGTGCAGGGAGCTTCCACCCAGATACTCCATTACAATGTTATAATCCTTTGAAGTTTCAATAGACTCATAGAATTTGATAACAAACGGACTGTTTATTTAAGAGTGAAGCTAAATTTCTCGTCGTATACTTAAAAGACAGGTTCTATTAAGCCTTTGCTTCTAGTATTATTTTATAGCAACTTGTTGCTTGTTTCTTCTATCAGTTGCTATTCTAATCAAGGAGAACTCACCTCTTCCTAATTATTTCCCTACTATATAGTTCTGCAGTCTGGTTGGACTGGTTGGTGTAGATCGGCATGAGGACAGATTTACATCACTTCGTTAAGTTGATCTAATTGTTTGAGATAAAAGAGATTTTTCAATCATTGGAACTGCTTTTTATAAAAATGACAAGTTTGAAAAAAACACAGTAATTGTAATACACAGTTCAGACCTAAGAACAGCAAATTTTGTAGTAGAACTCACAGATTTATAACCAGAATGAGAAGATTATGATTTTAACGAAGAAATTGCAGAAATTAGATCAAAAGTACAGGGATCTCGTTGTAGTTATATCAGAGTTTGTGGATGTAGCTGATAAGTTGAATAGTACTATGGATGAGTAATAAGCTGTTGAACTGGAGTTTTAAGTTGGGAGATTGTTAAATAATATCAAAGTGTGTATTGGCTATGGGTAAAATAACCATGTGAGTGGTGGTTACTGTTATGTAGGAGAAAGCAGTGAACAATTGGATAATTATACTAGAGTAACTGATTACCCTTAGGAAAAACTTTCATAGGATTTGGAGAAAATCAAGAAAAAGATAAAGAAAATTGAAAATTACAGTTTTCACTCAGATTCTTATTAATAGTAAAAATCACAGAAAATAGGGTAAAAATTAAGCATAATTGATGAAACGTAGGAAATTACAGAAACAAAGGTGCAATAATAAAAGAATTAGCCCCTATAAGCCCAGGCTAGGAGAAAGGCAAACAGAAGAAATACCAACTCTATCGATCTAACCATGAATAGTGCTAATAAACCTAAGCTAAACAGCCTTTTAGAGAAAATGAGGAAGAAAAAGGCAAGTCAATCTCCTAGAAAGCTGCAGTAACAATACTGTTCAGATACAAGTCTCAGGAGAATTCAAAATCTAGTAAAACACTACTAAAGCCCAAGATCAGGAAAGAGCTCTCCTAAGATCAAAATGTCAAAAACCCCTAACAAAGCTAATATTAAATAAATGATAACCCTCAACTCATACAATTAAAATTTATTCAACTAATTCAAACACCACTCCAGCCTTCTTCCCCTTCTTTCCCTTCTTAGCCTTCTTCCTCTACTACCTAATCAACGACCTGACATCAGTCCTCTCGCTATTCCTCTGATTGATCTCATAATTGATTTTATTCTGTAAAGACTCTTCCAACTCCCCAACCCACTGCTCAAACTCCTCCAACTCCTTCAACCTCACCAGTATATTCCTAGCAGCTGTAATAATCATCCCTCTCTTGCTCTCCAGCAGCTGCACAGCCACTTAGAACGCGATTTAACTAGGAGCGTTGTACAATAACGGCTCTTATAACTTAATCGCAAGGTCACAAATCTCCCCGTTCTTGACAAAGCAGTGATCCGATAGGATCCTAATCAACAACTCGCATTCGTAGTGAGCGACCACGAAGTTGAGGGCAGTAAGGGCCTAGTTCCTTATAAAGGCCTTCTCGTTCACTGCTTTAAGCATCAATATTGGAACGAGGGGCTCTATAAAGGCATCCCCGCCACTTCTCTAGCTCATGAACACCTCAGTTGCCAGCAGAAGGGCGTTTCGGGCAATGCCAGAGCGGAGGTTGTCCAGTTGCTGGACCAATGCTGATATGTACGTTGGAAGGCCTGCTATAAACTCCTCCCATCTGAGTTTATTCATTGCTCGGAGTTATGTTAAGGCGGAAAATATGACTGTTCAATCTTTGCTGTACAGGTCGTTTACCACCTCTGAGAGCTAGTAGTTATCGTCTTATAGGTCTTCGTAATCTGTGTAGACTAGTTCTGGAGCTGAATCTTCTTCCATGTTAAAATGTATAGGAAATTAGTGGAGATATACAGGAAGTTAGTGGAGATATACAGGAAGTTAGTGGAGATATACAGGAAGTTAGTGGAGATATAAGGGAAATTAGTGGAGATATACGGGAAATTAGTGGAGATATACAGGAAGTTAGTGGAGATATATAGGAAATTTTATAAACTAGGCTAAAGAAGATATAAAGGATCTTATCTTAGACGTCCATTCTGGGTGAGTTTCCTATCAGTAAGGTGAGTTGAGCTCTTCTTGTAAGATTTTCCAAATTTAAGGGCTTTGGATGTTTAATTTGGTAAGGCTGATTGCTATCTGTATTAAATGCTCTTACTGGTAGTCAGGGGAGGTTTGGCAGACTTTTATAAAGTTCTTTTCTAGATAATCTACTAAGCTATCAATAAAGAATTTAGTCTCTTCATTATTAAAGTACAGATTTCTTAGGTATTTTTGGTATATCATGAAAATATTGGCTATATTCCTTAGAGTAAGCTTGCTTATTTAATCTAATAATCTGTTCTATATTTACATATAAAGATCTATTGTTCCAAATCTAGTTCTAGTATAACTGTCTAATATAATCACTGCGTTGTATGAATCTATTTTATTCATACTTTCCTTTATCTACTAATTAAGGATATTATAAAGCTACTAGTCCTCTGCATTGTACTTTCTGTACGTTTTTATAATAATACCGAGATCCTGGCCTATAAATTTCTACTGTAGTTGTATTATATTAGGCTTTATTTACTCTAGAAACTCCAAATCCATTAACTATCTGTTACTGAATATCTAAAGAGCTTCTATCAAAGGTTATTTATCTAATTTAACTCTGATATAAAACTCTTTGGACTTTTAATAAAAAAGTTACCAAATTTCATCCTTACCATTATCACTTTTGTTAAAAATCCTTATTAGATCCTATAACTAATCAAAATCTATTTTCTCGTGTATCTCAAGCAGCCTAGTTTCCATAGCATCCCATATAGCCGGAAGCCTCATGTTCATTTATTCCATTGATTCACTTAATCTTATTATATTGCTAACATTGTAGTACTGTATAACGTCTTTAAAGTTGTACATGGCCTGTTTCAACTTGGGATCCCTGTTTCAATTTAACCCCTGGCTCATTGTTCAGTTTTTCCTCTAGATTTCCTTTATATCAAACAAAGCTTTAAGGGGCTTTTCTCTGTTTCAAGGCATGAAATTACTTTTAAGCTGTATTATTTTCACCTTGTTTGTTATTCGCTGACTTAGCACATTCTATTCAAACCTACCAAAATTTCTAGTAAAAATAAACCTAAACATTTATATTACTAAGATCAATATTATAGAGATTTATATCGCTTTAGATTGACTTATATTGTGTTAATTAATTATAAATTTTATCTAACCCATGTAAAACACATTTTATCACTAATCGATAACATAAATATACATGTTTATATTTTTTATAAGTCACGTCAACAGCTTATTCTGCTCTGAAATAGACATTGGAACTAGTCCAAATAACCTGAATAATATAGTAGAGTCCGGCTAGATTAATTGTAACTTATAAGCAGCAAAATGACACAAGGATTCCTTTGATAAAACATTTTCTGTACTTGAGCCTGAGTTTTTTATATATGTGACAGGACTTGAAGTGTTTGGACCTGATTTTGAGATTGACATTCAGCACTTTGAAAGTTCTTCTAATAAGTATGTTAAATTAGATGCCAAGAAAGAGACTACAGAAGACGGGGCCTTTGAAAAACTAACAGTTTACCGAATCAATCAAACATGCATAGATTTAGACGGAAGGTCTACTATACCATTGCAACTAACTTTTACTGATACATCTTGCGACCCTATTGTTATAAATTGATATAAAGAGTGTGGACAGCCAATATCGGGTAAAACTGGATTTAGTATAGGAACAGAGAGGTTTTAACAAGACATAGTACAAGACGGCGTTGTGTAAGAAAGGTACTTGAATAGTACACAAAAGTACATAGTTGATTCATAAGTGAATAAATCTGTGATTTGGCTGCACTCGATGAATGCTACTTTTATTTAACCTCCGAAGATAATATCAGATAAAGAAATACTAGCTCCTAGTCTACTAGGATAAGCAGCTATTGGAGGCTGGATTGATTATGAGCCTTAGTAACTAATAATTAAATACAATTGCAATAAACTTGATGGAGATGTAACAGAGTTAGTACTAGTTATAGAGATTCCTTACTACCATGATAACGAAATTCATATAGTAAAATAATGCGGAGGCAGTAATTAGATGGGAATTGCTTGGATTCTGTGGACTATAGTCTTCTTTGTTCTGAGTATAGCTGGGTTATTCGTGTTTTTAAGGTATATGCAAGGGGCTAGAGGGCTGTAACTGGTTTCTTTTAATGGTTTTATTGAAAAAACAGTAGATTTTGTTAGGGATTAATTGAGAAGGAGAGAGTATGAGAGAGGACCTCCTGAGGAAGAATTGCCAGATATTGATGAACTAAATGATACAGCTGAATTCTCGTCAAAATATGGCAGTTTATAGAATTAGTAAATTTTAATATGTTACTGTCTATAACTTTATGTTATAATATGCTATTATGATCACTTTTAGGATGTTAATCTATTTGTTAATACTAACAATAAGGAAGCTTTGCTTATATCTTATAAAGATAATTGACTCATAAATATTTGGATACTCAACATTTGATATAGACTCTTCATATATTATAATGCTTTTTTGATAATAAGTATAAAATCAAGAAACTTGCTTAAAAGAAGGTTAATTATGAATCAAATAGTTGATATAGTAAAACAAAAAAACATGGTTGAATATTGCTAAATTAACTACAGCTAATTTTTATTAATATTGGCGCTTATGACGGTATTGCGCCCAGTATTTGTTTCACCAGTGTCTTACTTTTATCTTGGTTAAGCTTAGTTTGCTTATTATTATTATTCATTTCTCTGCTGCACTTATTATCTAGTCCAATCTATTAATTCATTGAAGCCTTGAACATCACCCATCTGATTATAATGGAGAAACTGAATAAATGCAAGAATGGCATTGTACATGTTTTAATTCTATTTGAGCTTTAATTCAATTGATTGTAATCCTGTCATTTAATTAGGAATACTAGCATGCTCTTTCTTACAAAGTCATGGAATCCAGCAAAAAGCCGGACTAGTCTGAAACCTTCTTGCGTTATTTCTAATATCAATTTGTTATATAGTCTGATTTAAACTGATGGCTATAGCCATCAACTGCATTTGTGTTTAAATGATTTAGTTACCTGAGATATCTAAGTAAACAACATCTTTATCCCTTAATAGCTTGAATAAAGCTTCAGAAGTTTACTCGCCTAAATGATTATTTTATAGCTCAATCCTTGCAATAGCTTTACTACGCTAATTTAACAGAGCCTCGCAGATTTATTCACCTTATTCATCTCCTAGATTATTTCCAGATAGATTTAGCCACTCAATATTGGAATTTGATAAAGCATTACAGAAATCCTAAAAAAGTCCATCATTTCATATTTCTTAATCTAGTTCAACTTCATGAGACAGGAATTTCCATATCCTCCTTTTTCTATCAGTACAAAATTTGCAATTAGTAATCTGCAGCCTTTTAATATCGAATACTTATATGATTTATAGTATTAAGTCAATGATTTAATCGGTAATTTTTAAGTTTGAAGGAAAATGAATACCTCTTAAATAATCCTTGAGTACGTTTTAAGAAGCTAGCACTGCCTCCAAGAAATTAACGAGTATTTAGATTGCTATTTCTCACTATTCCTTATTCATTGGTTTATTATAGGGATTCAAAGACTCTAGGTCTAAATAATTAAACTTAATATCCCCACTTTGAATTAAGCCAGTAAGTTCCCCAATGAAATCCATCCCAATTTATTTATTTAGCTTTGATATATCGCTCAAGTTCTATATAAAGATTCCAATATACGGATATATAGGATCTTATATTTAAGGGTTCAATTCAGTAGCTCTTGTTAATCCTTACAAAATACCGCTAAAGTACCCCTTGACTTTCTCTTCATTAGCCCTTATCTAAGCTGCGGATGCTTTCCTCATTCCTTTCCTTTAAACAAAGTTGCTAACACTAGCAGCTCTCAAATTACTAGAATACTCAATTTAATTGAATGATGGAATAACGAACTTGACTTCAGGATTTATTATCCATTGATCTGGATTAAGCATAAGAAAATCGACACTGAACATTCCATCCTATCCAATAACTCCGTCTTATTGGGCCATTAAGTAATCCAGGATTGACGTTAAAAAAACATCATCAAAACCTAAGAGATCTCTCCTTACGTAGCTTAGATCGCCAAAAGACTTTATTTTTCTAAACCAGTCTAAAAGGGTTGATGACAGTATTGAATAGTTTTATTTGAAGTTATCAAGCTCGTCTTATGTTAAGGGTTAAAGTTTTACAGCGTCCTTCTGTATAGCTATATTTCAGAACTTAAGGATCATGCTAATAAAGAAGCTATCATCTATTAGCTCCTTAAAATCATTAGTCATTTTATATATTCATGCTATGCACCCCTAAAATACCAATGCAAGCTACGGTCCTTGCATGAATTTCTACAACTGTTAGTCAAATTCCCTGAAAGCTTGATCAATTCTTTGTCTTAGTTGCTTTAGTTTTACATCATCCTGTGGGCTTGGTCTGACTCTTGATTAAACTCTTGACATTTAATTATTATAAATAGAAAAGGGAACCGCTTTTAAGTCTGATACATAGAAATAAATGAATAATATCTATATTTTTGATTTTATTTTATTTTCCACTAATATACCTAAAATTAGGTACTCATACAGTAATTGATTAATCTATTCACTTATATGCATTTAAAAATCTACAGAAGTAGCTGATATAAAGGTTAATTTGCTTCTGAGATCAAAGAAGTAAACAAAAATTTTTAGCATGCTGTTCAAACAATCAAACTATAATTGGGTTAAAATCTGTATAATTTTGAATGAAACAGATTATATTTGTAATACAGTTGTTATACCTTCACAAAGGCCCAAATTATCGATTTTTCTTAACTAAAAGTTTAGAAGGGGAATTTAAAATTGTGTTGACACACTGGGAAATAGAGATAATTAATGACTTTTAACACTTATGAATGAAAGCTATCATACAATATAAGCACCAATTGGAGTAAAAGTATGCATGATTTCCAAATCTTAAAATAACTGAGCTTTATGGGGTATTTTCAACTATCTTATTCAAAAGTAAACTTTGATTAGATTAACTATATAATAATCGTTAAAGCTTGCTTCTGTATGGACTTATAAAAGGGTTAAACAGTTTATAAAATTCTATTGAAGGGGTAGTAAATATTGTGAAATATGTAATAATTGAACTGTTTAGTCATGAGCAGCTTTAGAGATAGCTTCTTTATGGTAAACTCGAGCTATTAGAGTATAGCTGCTACTAAATACACTGAGTTATTTTTTTTAATCAACATTAAATATTATATTCGATATTAGTAAAGCAATCATCGTAAATTATTATACAGACTACACTTTATTAAAAGTTACTGTAATATATAGATGAAATATCCCAATTAGATCGAGAATGAAACACAAAATAAATTAGAATAAAGCGGCCAAATATTTAAATAATAAGATATAGCAGCTATAACAAATAATGAAGATATCATAGAATTGAAGATTAATGACATACAATTACGCGTAAAGTAAGAAAGGTCTTTTAAGATGTTAATCACATATTTATAATTAATGAATCTATATTTTGTAAAGTTTATAGATTAAATTATTATTAAAGGCCTTTTGCCCTAGATTGTATATGCCTATATAAATTCACTTAGAAATTCTGAATTAAGAACCAGAAATTTATACTAGCAGGTTAATATACAATTGACATTTCAAAGTTTAAATGATAATTATCAAACCTTTTTATTGTATCCTTACATTAATTATAAGTTATCATTAAATTAGCATTCTAACTCATTTAAATTCCAATAAATGTAGACCCTCTAACTAAAATATAATATCATCTTATACTTCTGAATTTAGCCTTACTACTAACGGCAAAAACTTGAATTGTTTGTACACGTTAAACTATAACCTTTTTCACAGAATTGCATTTGAGCATTAATCAGTCCTTTAATTGGTATAGAAGAATGTGAAATAGGTTAAAAATTAACACACATGCGAAATACTTATATGTATTGAAGTATTCTATAAAAGTACATTCCAAATCTAGAGTGGAAGAATACAGCAGAAGTACTTATAAGGTTGCCATTATAGAGCTATAGTATACATTAGTATTATCTCAAAAGAAACTAGCATTAAGAAATATGCTAAAGAAAGCACAGTGAGAAATTGAAAAAGTGTAAATTGTACAGTCATTTACAGAGCACTATGAGTCATTTAGCATATGGTAATGATAGAGCATGAGTCCATATTAATCTGGGATTTATTTTAGCTGCTATGCTTCCATTATAAACTCTTGACTCAAAATAATTCAGCCTTAAAATATATCCATAGTTGATCGAATAGCATAATTACAAGGTGCAACATCAGATCAATTTTACGAATTTAATATTAAATCTAGCTCTTCTTGTACATCATTAAGAAATCAGTAATTATTATAACCAGCATCTGTAAAAGCGCCCTAAAAGATGGGAGCAATTCCTAAGTTTTTATGTTCCATTGTATCATTAACTAACTCATTATTGTCTTATGCATATTGAGTCTTTGCTTTTTAAAGCATATACCAAGCATTATTTTTAATACTATTCAGATTACAATTGTGCCATTCCCCTCAAAGATTATAGTATTGCGTCTGTCTTCACATTTAAGTCTTATTACTCTACTTCGAATATGGGGATGTTTTAGTCAGAACACTGGTGGAAATTAGAGATATTGTGAAGTGTCACCTGACTAGATGTCTTTAAGTTGATTGAACAAGGGAAAATCCGATGAGCTTATCTCTTTATATGGGCTATCAATGTAAATAGTATAATACTGTAATGTAAGTTGTAATCTCTGTGTAAAAGTGGTTAATGAAATGATAATTGTAGTTTTAATAATTATAAGATTCCTACAAATCAAAGTTTTAAGTAAACTTTAAAGGAGAATGATGCCTTTTATATACTAGATACTAATCTAATAATTTTTTGATAATTGAACTTGTTTCTAACTGACTCTAGTATATTAAAACAAAGGAAATAATAAGCTCGTCTACACTTGATAACTTCTTATATAAAATTAACGACGATTTTGATTGAGTAATATAGAGATTATATAAATTCTTTAAGAGGAGAATTAGATAACTGAGTACTGCTTATATATTTAGTTAAAACATAGAGGATAATTATAAATTGTTTCTTGGATATGAAGAAGAAATGGAACATCTAGTAGACTATATGGATGATCTGAGTTAGACTTATGATAATAAATTAGAAGAGGTAGGAATAAGAAACTGATCTAATTACAATCCAAACATTTGGCTTACTCTTATATCACCGTATTGTCTGAATGCAATAGCAGATAGTATGAAAACTAAGATATATGCAATTTAATTGATAAATATGAGCAAGTAATACAGAACTAATTAGTTTAAGGGTAACTGATATTGGTATTAATCAATTAAATAACCTAGGTAAAAATTGAGAGTTCTAATATAATTTCTATAATATATTAGAAAGATACATTGCCTATTCTAAAATTTCTATCAATAAATACAATATTCCTTTTATTACTATTGTTTTTATCCCTTTTAATGAATATTAGGAAAGTAGTATTTACTTTATTTAATAAACTGATCAGTTGTATAAAATCATTATTAATCGTCGGATAAAAAGACTCACTTCTTATTTGTATAGATTGTAGTTAGTAGCATTCTTGAGCTGAGTTTGTATAGGATAAGGTGGCTATATTAGCTCCTTCTTTGAAGTAAGAAATTAGTATTAAAATAATAAAAAACACAATAGATTACTTTATGTAATTTTATTATACTCAATAAGCTAGACTCCAATACATTATTTCTTTATATTATGATAGATGATCTTCCTCTACAGATAATATAATTGAATTCTTGAAAGCTACAGCCTAAATTGGATTATCAAACTTAAATAAAGCTCTATTATTATTTGGATTTAGTAAGTCCCAAAATCTCACAGTCTAATCATCACCTCCACTTAACACTTAATTATCTTCAATACATATAGCTCATACCGTGCCATAATGTCTTCCAATTTTTCTATTATTACTTGTATCATATAAATCTCAAAGTGATACATTTCCATTATAATCTCCACTAACAACAGTGTTTCCTTCAATACACACTCTTATTATTATATCATCATTTCTGCCAATTTCTCTACTGTTGTTTATATTCAATAAGTCCCAAAATCGCACAATTTTATCTTCACCCACACTTACTACCTTGTTACCTTCAATGCATACACTATATATATACCCGTCATGTCTTCCAATCTCTCTATTATTGTTTGGATCTTATAAGTCTCAAAGCAGGACAGTGTTATCTCAACTGTCACTTACTACTTTATTACTTTCAATACATACGCTTGTTACACAGCTCTAATGTCTTCCGATTTCTCTATTGTTATTTGTATTTGATAAGTCCCAAAGTCGCACGATTTCATCAGCGCTTCCACTAATCACCCTATTATCTTAAATACATACACATGTTACAATATCATCATGTCTTCCAATCTCTCTATTGTTATTTGGATTTGATAGGTCTCAAAGTCGCACAGTTTTATCATCACTTCCACTAATAGCAGTGTTACCTTCAATGGCTAGGGCTTATACTTAGTATAAATGAGATCCTAGATATGCTGGTTGCCTTGGGTAATTTTATACAGCTTGTTTTGATGTTGAGTTTATTTTATTTTTGTATTCAAGGAATTTTAAGGGTTTTTTAGTGCGTTATTGAATAATCCATAAATAGCTTTCTCATATATTTGGATTTTAGTTCTTGACTTGATTGGTTGTTTTATCTGTAAGTTATATCATAATTCAACTTATCATATCTAAATTACTTTAATTTTGAGGTATATCAATTGAATTAACTTTATTAAAGTAACTCAGTGACTATAGTAGTATTTTGCTATAAGATATTAGCTTCTTCTATTTTGCTAATATTGCAATAGTTAAGAGATATTCCTCTGTAAAAGGAATTTCTGATAATTGTAGTCTTGCGTTCCTTGCTAGAGTTTATAGTTTTATTTTGCATAGAAGAGAAGTTTTTAAGAGAGGTAGTATATTCTATAACCGTGAATCCATTTTTAAAAGGTAGAATTATATATATAATAATCACTTAGTTTTGAGAATTTAAATATGCTTTCCCTGGATTTACTATTATACCTACATCATATCTATAATAGCTTATGTGCTTCCTAGTTTAAAAGCTTTACTACCGCATTATATATTAGAATAGTCAATTCCTTAAAACTATGATTATATACGCTTTTATAACTAGTTTATCTTTTCAGAGTTTTTCTGAATCTGACATAAGGTTAGAAGGGATCTATGCCGACATTTAAAATATAGGTATAACCAGTTTGCTTATTCTTATGTATGAATATGTTACTCTGATAATTCTAATCTAGGCTGCTATAGCTGCTCCATTTCTTATAGCTTTTGTTTATCTCATACTTCTTTTTCTATTTATTTAATTATCTCATTATATCCCATTCCCTGCTTATTTATACGGTAATTAGTAGTCAGATGATATACTGGGATAAAGTGTGCTTAAATAGACAATTCTAAACAGCTATATGCCAGTATACTTTAATGGAATTGCTGAGTAGTTTTAGGAGAATTGGAGCTATTTGATTAGATGGAAAGTTATGCTACTGATTATTAGCTATGATTACTCTTATTAATTGCATTTTTTAGACTAACTATAAAACAATTAATAAATATACACCCTAATTCCTCAAAGATTGTAGCATAAAATCAGGAGTATTTATAGATTACAGATATCGCTGTATAAATGACTATCTACTTTTAGATAATTATAAATTTGGCTAAACATAATTAATTAATCATGAAGAAAACTTATAATGTTTAAAATTAGGATTAAATGTGAATGTAATTTTAAATCTATTATCTGATCAATCAAAATATCAAAGGAATTACTTAGTTTTGTGTATTAAGCAAATTAAATCTATATGGATAATCACTTCCTAAAGAGAAAATACAAATAAGTTAATAATTATTATAAATCCCAATTTGATTGAGATTAGCCTATTATATGCAATAAGAAAATTTGTTTTATACAATGCTAAGAGCAGCATTAGTTATTTGTTTTACGAGTATCTATAAAAGAATCATATTCTAAAGTCCTTTCATTTTACAACTATAAAAAGTGTGAAATAAAAATATTATTAACTAGTGCTTAGGCAACTATAACCAAATCCTTAAATGATTAATATTTATAGAATATCCAAGTCAAGATTTGCCGAAAGATGAATGAACTATATTAATGTAATAACTGATTCAATTCTCTTTATATACTAGATGAGGTGCTCAAGGTTATTATTCAATATAGTTTCTTTATATCTCTTTTATAGTAACTAATTCACCATGAAATGAGTAATAAGGGACTTTAAAGCTAATATTAATTTTATGAGTATACGTAATATTAAAGGGGACTAAATATACTTTTAAGATCTCTGTAGAAATTTAATGATTGCATCTATTTTAGTAATCGTTTGGCATACGCAGCTTAAAGTATTAACAAATTTAGTATATCCATATTCTTCTTGTTTTACAATAAGTTTATCTTAGTTAGAAATAATATAAGAAAGAAAAGATTGTTGTATTGTGTATAATTTAAGAAGTTTATTCTATCCGATTCAAAGTACTACAAATATTAAAACATATACCATACTAAGTATTTTAATGCTTACCATGATCAGCTTTAAAATACTAACTGTGTAAATAGCTTTGAGTGTAAAGGAAAATACAAAGAATTAATAAAATAATACCTATAAAATATTAGTAAATGATGTGCACTTAAATAATATTCAACACTTTCACAAACACAAGAATACTAGAAATGTCCTCTTTCTTCATAAAAATAATCTCAAAAGTTTTGAATGTCAATAACTGTTTATAAATTCTCACTTTTATAGGAGTAGAACAGCGTATTAACTTTACAATAAAAGTAACAGATTATAGTTTAGTGTATAATTTGGTTAAGATAATGCTCTTAAGGATTATTATGCTTTTCAGATACTCACACTTATAATACTGTAAAATAGCCTTGAGAAGCTTTGCTTTTATTATTAGATATACAATAATCGCATCTATTATAGAAGGATTGAATTGTTAATGGTAGAATTACATAAAAATAAAATAAATGAAGCCTCAACTACGAACACTGAGGCTATATATCAGAACACTAATCTATAGATAAAACTAATTAAGAAATATGAATACCAACATAAAGAAAATCAATGAAAAATGGATTTAATAGTAGATTTAATATGCAATTAAGTATATTGTATAAGACTAATGATTATTTAACTAGATTATAAACATTTCTAAGAAAATATTAGAAATCTGTTGTTAGTTTGATTATAAAGGATAAGGGGAGTTAACTTAAATGTATTAAAATCAAGAAAACATAGTACAAATAATTATTAGAGAACTGAAATAGATTTAGTTATAATGAACCATATTATTAATTTATTTGCCACATATATATTATTGATAAAGGATTTTACTAGTAATTTAAATGGTCTTTCAAAGATTAAAGGACTAATAAATATAATAACTATACATAAGTAAGACTTATTCTGGCTTTTATTCCACTTCTTATAAAATTAAACTACTTCTTGAATTATCGACTTTAAGTAAAAATTCAAGGATATTACATCAAATGGGAAATGACAGAATTGAAAAGGATATTTAACCAACTTTCTAATATAATGTTTTATTGCAAGATTCAATTTATTTAAAAACTTGTATTTATATTTTAATTCAAGTATTTTAGTAAATATTATAAATAAAAGTTAGAGATTCTAATAATTGAAGGTATTTTGGAATAAATCGAAATTACCTAACTAAATTTCCCATACTCTTACTTTATTATCTTCTCCACCTGATACTATTAGCTGTTAACTTCTTGAAATGCAAACTGATAATACCTCCTTATCATGTTGACCAATGATTCTGTTTCTGGGTGGGTTTGATAAGTCCCATACTCTTACTTTATAATCACCTCCACATGATACTATTAGCTATTCACTTCTTGAAATGCAAACTGATAATACATAACTATCATGTTCACCGATGATTCTGTTTCTGGATGGGTTTGATAAGTCCCATACTCTTACTTTATTATCTTATCCACCTGATACTACAAGCTATTCCCTTTTTGAAATGCAAACTGAGCATACCTCCTTATCATGTTCACCGATGATTCTGTTTTTGGATGGGTTTGATAATTCCCATACTCTTACTTTCTTATCATCTCCACCTGATACTACTAGCTATTCACTTCTTGAAATGCAAACTGAGAATACCTCCTTATCATGTCGACCAATTATTCTGTTTCTGGATGGGTTTGATAAGTCCCATACTCTTACTTTATTATCTTATCCACCTGATACTACTAGCTATTCCCTTTTTGAAATGGAAACTGAGCATACCTCCTTATCATGTCGGCCAATTATTCTGTTTCTGGATGGGTTTGATAAGTCCCATACTCTTACTTTCTTATCATTTCCACCTGATACTATTAGCTATTCACTTCTTGAAATGCAAACTGATCATACCCTAGAATCATGTTGACCAATGATTCTGTTTCTGGATGGGTTTGATAAGTCCCATACTCTTACTTTATGATCATTTCCACCTGATACTATTAGCTATTCACTTCTTGAAATGCAAACTGAGAATACATAACTATCATGTTGACCAATAATTCCTTATTTCTTCTTCTGTTACTAGAATTATTTTTGTTGTAATTCTAGTTGCCTTGCTTGATGTCTAATGTATTCTCCAGCTTTCTCTACTGCTCTCATTGAATTCACTCTTTAACATCTCAAAATCCAGTCTAAACTTCTGTTAGCTTGTTCTTTCTGATCTGTTCTGATAAAAAGAAGCTACCATGATATTTCTCCAAATGTTTCAAGCTTTACTCCTATCAAATCATCAGGATTCATTCTTTATATGATTTATTTAGCTTAACTACTTGATTTAACCAAATTATCCAAATATTTCAGATATTCGACTTTAATCTCATTCTCTCTCATAAATTCATA
>CAKKTI010000208.1:12823-24669 GCA_920105805.1 Condylostoma magnum
GCCAGGCTGGGATCATTTGTACCGGAAATATGCAGATTTCTTAACGTGTAGCTGAATAAGGGAAATGTACTAGTTCATTGTTTAGCTGGTGTGTCCAGGTCATGTGCTGTTGTTGCCAGTTATTTTATAAAGGAGTTTGGATTTTCGGATGTCGAAGCTGTTAAATTGATTGATGAGCAGAGAGAGTGCTGTATGATTAGTGATAAATTGAGGAAACAGTTGCAGGGAATAAGGAAATTATCTCCAGTTAGAAGAAGGAAGGAGGTTGGTGTATAGTTAAGTTATTACTAATTAAGAAATTTGAAGTTTTATTGAGTTTCTCAGGTCTTCTAGGTTAATTTCTGGTATATCGTGGATTTGTTATAAGTTCTAGAGGATTACTTCTATGTCGTCATCTTTTGACACTTGTATGGTGACTAGCTCGTCGTTTATGTCTAGATTAACGTCCATGTAAGGAAATTCATCAATTGATTATAGGTTGAAATCTGGCTCAGATATAGAAACTCGTGGACTTTTGCTTCTTTTGCTCTATATTTAAGGAATTCTGCTATTTTTGGTAGTTTTAAAGCTAGAAATTCCCTTATAGCGTCCTTCAACTGATAAATCCATTCCAGTATTATAAGGGATTCCAAGTTATTTCTTTTCTTTAACTTTTATATGTTATTCCCTTCCTTTCTGCATTCTTTCTATTGCCTTATCTACTCCTTTATTCTTGTATTTCAAGTGATCGTCTTGTATTGGTTGATGTTGCAATAATGGCTCAAATGTGCAGGATTCTAGGTCTTATAGTTCTTGATTTAAGTTATGTATCTCTGCTTTAACTTCTTTATGTTGTTGATGAATTTTGCTATAATTATACAGTACTTCAGTTCTGGAAGATGACTAATTTTATAGGCTTAAGTAGTCTTATAGCAGTTTTGACTTTTTAGGAGATTAGTTGTAGACTTGATGCTTGAATAACGGGGGCTTATTAGTCTTTGGAGTGAAAGTATACACTTACTCATCTCTTTTTAGCTATTACTGCTTTAATTAATGTATTTTTTACTCTTTCAATTCCTTTTAGTTATACAGTTGCTATACTACATTTCCAAGTCTATCTTTTGAAGCCATTGACGAGGATCTTTTGTTTATTTAGGGTTGGAAGACTAATTGTTCCTCAGGTGACCTGCATCTACTGTATGCCTATGATTTTTTATTCTAGCTAAAAGTGAATAGTTGCTTATTTAGTTTGGTGAACTCGTCTTTGTCTAAGTATAGATTTCCCTCACTCCATTTTCCTATTTCCCCAAACATTATGCTGCCTTAGCTGTATTGAATGGTTGGGTCAGCTTGTAAAAATTTACCATAGAAATTGTTAATTGCAAAAATAATCACCATTGTGTTATGTTTGTTGCATAGATCATCTTAATCTTTTATAAAACTTCATATTTTTAGTATAAGGTCTCTTTCTTCTAAGTTATTCTGAATGTAATTCATCTATACTAGGATTTGTGTAAACTAAGTGTAGTTTATTCTTTACGATGACTCTGTTACTATTAAATCCCAAATGTTGTCAAATTCCTTTTAAAGTTTGTCGTATAACAACTTAAATGAATTCCTGCTCATACTATTCTAAGGAGTTGGAATATTAGAAATACCTTATATACTACTGCTTCTAGGAATACTGATTCTAGTCCCATACAAATTAAACGGATTCTCCAGGTCTGTATCAAAATCAGAAAAAGAGTGCTCAGAGCCTGGTGAATTTTACAGCTTTTTCCTTTTGTATATTTTCTAAGACTTAGGATTAATCTTTGGGTGGAATTTATGATCCTAAGACTCCCTTTCACTTTACTTTTACTTTAATTCTTCGATTCTACTTTACTTAGAAATTTCAAATTTCCTAGAGTCTTTTAAAAACTATCTCACTGACCTTTATCTTTATCCCTTTGGAGAGTTGATATTAGGCTTAAATGTGCATTCTTTCATTTACTACTGCAATACTTACTATTTAATCTATTCCTTTTTATCATTCATATGGTCAATATGATTAAAAATTCTACTTTATTAGTTCTTATATCTTTTATTAGCGGGAGTTGATGAAACATGTTTATTCCTGTACCTGGATACATAGTCATTTGAGTCAGCAAACCTGTGCTTAGAATTTGCCGAAGCTTGTATTTTAGGGTTTAATATATACTCTAGGTCATAAGTATCCTATCTTACTGTCTGCTTTGATACAGTAGGAATTTTTGACTGTGCTTTTAAATTTTATACGAAAGTTTGTAAAGAATCACTGCTTTCTGACGTATTGTAGGTTTTGTTAAAGGATGCCGGACCTTCAATTATACTTGGAGTTACAATTTATGCACTAGAGCCCTCGTCTATATCTGATATGTCCATATCAAAATCACTTGAACTCGACATTTCACTATTTTAATATAATTAAATGGGAGAAGTATCGAACTAATAAATAATAGAGCTTTAGCATCATTTACGTAAGGCTGATTAATTTCAAGCTTTAGACATACTAGAACAGCTTGAAAAAATTGACATATCAGTACAACAACTCAAAGACACTAAAATAGGCAAAACAGTAAAACGCGCTATGAAAAACTACCCAGATCTGCGTATCCAAGTAACACAGCTAATTGGCAAATGACGACAATTAGTGAAACGTAAAACCAACCCCCCCTAAAACATTCCCCCCCGTCCCCAAGAAAGCAGCCGCCAAAAAATCGTCTAACTTTTCGAAGGAATTCTTAATGATCCAAGCAAGTCCATTGAATTAGAAAATGCGATTTTCACTTAAATTCCTTAGAAATCCTACGGATAGAAAGTAAGACAACTCAGTTTTAATTTAAAGAAGAATTAAATCCTCAGCCAAAGAGTTTTATCGGGTGATCTTCCCCTTGATTAGCTATTAACCATGACTCCAAAGGAATTAGCACCAAGTGAAATGCAGTAAGAGCGAGCAGACTAGGAGCGATAGCTCCTGGAGTCCCGAAGATCTGACTGGAATATGGTTAACAATACAATGAAGGATGGGCTGATTCAATGCGGAAGATGTAAAAGTAGGAGAACTATGACTGAACAAAAACAAACGCGGTCTGCTGATGAGCCAATGACTACGTAACTTATAAACAGGTTTGTAAAGTGCATTGACTGTGATCACTCATGGAAATTTTGAGGTTTATTTAGACTTATTTTATATAATATGGGCTGCTGCTAAGTCAATCGTTAAGAAGCTGGAGAAGTTGAGATTTATCCACCAAAGGATAAGAAGGTTAATCAGATCAATTTTTAATTAGAATAAAGTTTATGTACATAAAATTAGTAAAGCAGCAGATCGAGTAAGGAGGAGGAAGATTTTGTGGATATAAGTTTGCAGCTAAAAAGTATAGAAATCAGTCCTGTGGGCTCACCTGTTTCATCTATTTCAACCGGGTTTGATACACTAGCGTCGACGTGGACTGGAATGCAGTTTTAAAGAGAGCCTGAAAGAGCGTTTTTGTTTAATAGGTTTAGTTTTCAATCTCCATCTGATAAACCTATAACAAATAAGCATTTTAGAGCTAAGAGTATGAAAGAATTTACATATTAAGATTAGTTTTGCTGTTTTTAAGCCATTTGATAACTTGCTGGTAGGTTTATATGCGCTTTTACTCACGTTTTTTGTCTAGTTTAGATTCTACGGTGAACTTTTTTCAGCTTTTTAGGATTTTTTTACCAATTTTGTGTAGTTGGAAAATTTGTACTGCTTTTTGACAACTTTTAGTATTATAGATGTTATATGAAATTGACCGTATTATAGAGTATGTTGACGTAAAATAGACTGATTTACTGCTGTGATTTTTCCCTAGTATAGAATCAAAGCATAATTGCATTATTCGGTAATTACAAAATTTCTCGGAAATAGGCAAAGCTGATTAATCTTGTATTTGTGATTTTCATCCTTAGAAGGTTTGGGATAGTAGACTAGATCTGTGAAATTTCATTGATTTTAGTAACATTTTACTCTTTCTTATATCATTGTCCAAACTCCGATTTACTCTGAAAAACTTGTTTTTGTAAATTGGCGGTGTAATTGATCTATTGAACGATGTTTTATTCCTCTTATGCTTTGCTCATTATGGAGAATATGAAGTTAAATTTCGTTAACTTGTAAGAAGATTAGGAGATTTTGGTATTGTAGGCTTGAATCTTTTCCGTAGTTTTCTCTTTTTTGACAGACTTAAAGGATTTGAGATTGATCGTATGGGTGTTTAATACTTTCCAGGTGTTATACTCTTATATTCAACCTTTTCAACTGAAAAAAACTCAGAGTCTTCAGTTTCTTATGTGCATTTAAACTTTATCATTCTATGGTATTTTTCCCATTGCTTAAAGTAAAAGAGTCTTTAATTTGTTATATATACAATCCTAGACTGTAATTTCTGCCTTTTTAGTTGTTTTTTATATTCAATGAATTTCCGTCATGCTTTATAGCACCTTTACAGCTTAGAGTGCTCCATCAATCCTATAAAAATTCTATTCCTGTGCAAATACTTATCATAAGCATTCATTAAAGTAGTAAATACACTGAACTTATGGTACTGCTAATACTTCTTTATTAAAAACTGCAATAATCGAGTAAGTTTAGCCATTTCAAGAGTCGAATTACAAGAACTTTCATTTAAAAGGTTTTTTCTATTCCTAACCTTCCTAACTATGCTCTAACTTTTCTTCGCTCTTACTGGTTAATACAACGAGTACTTAGAAGGAGACCTAGATTACTGTCTCTATCTAATAGAACCAATGGAGCTTTATCTATTAGCTTTACTCCTCTTTCTACTAGAATTCGTTAATATTTCTCTTCTTTACATATTAAAAATGTCATTTTTTTAGTAATCCATACAAAAGTTAAATACAGTAAATATTCTCTTCCACAACATTTAAGTGTAAAAATGACAGTCAACCACGATTTTAGGAATAATAATGTCATAAGTAGCTGATGCAATAGAAGTTGCAGTTGATGGAGTAGCTATAGTAGCAGTGATAACCATAGCAGGAATGATAGCAACTAGAATTGGAGTAAATTTTAATCAGAGTTTGACACCAGAAGGTTGCGAAGATATTTCTAAAGTGACAGTGAATGTTTTTCTACCAGCTTTGCTCTTTACAGAAATATTAACTAATCTTTCTGTTGATTAACTGTAAAACTTTGCTTTATTATTGGCCTTTTGCTCTTTGCATGTATGAATTGGTTTATTACTTGGATACTTTTTCTCATTTATTTCTAAAGCAGATGCTAATGAAAGAAAGCTGATAATGATGACAATTTCCCACCATGATACAACATCAGTGCCTTTAGTATATGCTTAGGTTTTGTCAGGAAGTAATTTCAATGACAGTAGTAGCAATTTTAACGACAAATGCATGGAATTCGTACTTATATACACAGTTTTTATAATTATTTATAAATGAAGCGTGGCTTATTCGTAAATTGTATTCAGATTAATGGCAAAGGACTTAAATTTGATGTCAGAGAAAGAAAATTCCAGATCAATCAACCTAGATACAAAATCAGAGCTTTAAATTGCGATAAGAATAGACTGGCGATACAAACTGAAAAAGATTATGAATCCTCCTATTATAGCTGCCCTTATTGCACTTCCTTTCGGCTTAATTCCTTATATGAAAGAGTATGTTTGGTGTGAATCTGGAGCAGTCTTTACTAAAAATTTATTCGCTGCATTGCAGAAACTAGGCGGCATTGCCTCTCCTATTATAATTATACTATTAGGCTCAAGTTTAAGCTATGGATACCCTCCTGAGGCAAAAATACAGCAAAAGCACATATGGCTTATAAATTTAGGAAAATTGGTAATAATGCCTATTGTAGGAATAGCCTTGGTAGTACCAATGTACAATAATGGAGTTATTGATGTAGAAATGGCTATCATGGTACTAATTTGTTACGCCACCCCTACATCAATGTAGCTCTATATGGTCTGCACAACACATAAAAATCAAGTAGAAAATATAAGCAAGGTATACGTTTTCATGTATATTTCAAGTCTACTCACACTCCCATGTTTCACTTTACTTTTTATCGAAATATTAAACAGTCTTTAATCTATTAGTGTATTTTTATAATAATATGTCCTCCTAGTAAATAATTGAAGGATTTCGAATTAATTTAATTAGTATGAAGGACGGAGAAACCGGCAGATTACTATGACAGCATAATGAGAACTGAGATTTATCAAAAGAGATTGAAGCTAGAATCCCTGCGTGTATTTTACAGTGTAAATCAGTATCTAGAGAAATTAATTTTTCCTCCAGCCAAGTAATTGATAATTTCAGACTGGTATAGGAGATTTTCTTGAATGAACAGCTCTTAGAAACATGAAATTTTCATTTTGGCTTTGTTATTCCTAATAGCACGAATAACTGAGAGTAGACAATCGAGGCTGCTCCTAATATTTTACCAGCAGAGGTGCTTTCTGGTAATATCACAATTGAAACCAGCTTTTACAATGGAGATGATTTTATTAACAAGTCTAAGGTGAGAGTTTACTACGTTGATTAGATTAATATTTTAGATTTAATTATTATGCACCTATCTTAATACATGCTAATTTCCATAACAAAACCCATATGCTATAATTAGTAAAATGAATAGTTTAATGGATAGACTTAAAGCTTTTTGCTATCAATTGTCTTAGGATGATTTAAATTAATTAGCGGTTGATATTGAGAATCACAATAATAGCCCTAAGCTATAAGATCTAGCTGTATTGATTCAAAGTATCACAATTGTCGATTTTTAGCTCTGTGACTCCGATGTAGATGAGATCTTTTAGTCATAATAGATTTAACAATAATTAATAGAAGATTCCGAAGAACTTGGAATGGTTTTATTTTTTATTCCAGAAGGTAAAGGATTTCCAATCCATAATCACCCTAATATGATAGGATTTTCATATAACCTAATAGGGTAGATTGACATAAAATCAATTGATATTCATGTATAAAATTAAACCATTGAAGGAAGTGTAGTTTCAACAAAAAGCTTATAATCAGGAGAGTTTGACTGTTTTGCTCCGAATAAAAAGAATTTACATACTTTAATGGCAAAAGAGAATACCATTTTATTTGATTTATTTCTACCAAATTATTCGGATAAAAGAGGGTGCTAATTATATATGCCAATATGATAAAATGGGTAAGTCCTTTAGTTGACTCTTTCTGATGAGTCTCATTACAATGAATTATTCAATCAAGCATGGACAAATTGATTAAAGTTTTGTACTTAAAAATTATGATAAATTTTAGTTTATTTTCTACTTTTAAATCCTCAAATAAGTAAATTTCGTATAATATTTTAAAATGTCAATTAGTCAAGAAAGTATTCCAGGATAGGAGTCAATTTTTGATTTTTAAGAGCATTCATAAAGAGATATAAAATTATTAGGATGATTCAAAATGCTTTCAACTGCCCTGGCTGCACTGGCTCTAGTAATAGCAATAATTAGTTTAGTTTATTGGATCTAAGGAAGTGGATGATATGCATTCTGATTAGGTGTAACATCTTTACTAGGAGATTTCGGCTGTATTTATAGTATAATTCTAGCTTTAAGAATGAGTAAATTAGACTGAATACAGGTAGAAGGCAGTCATAAATTTTCCTATAAGATGATTTTTGCCCTTTTTTGCATATTTTTCACCCAAACTGTCTACTTACTACTAGGAACATTAGGAGTTTTGTATCCCTGGGCTTTGTTCATAAAACCTACTGACCCTGAATTTTAGACGGAGAGTTAAACTGTCGCCTTGGTTATTGGAGTAATTTGCTATATATACTGCTCTATTACCTCCGTACTATTCTACGTAGTATGCAAAATTATGACTAACTTTGGATAAATAAAGTATCTTATGGAAATAATATGCTTTAACACTCTCTTTACAAGCATTTTTGCTATAAGTTTTGTAAGTTATGTACTAAGATTCGGTGATTAAGAGGAAGGACTGTCTTAGATTTACTATACACTAATTTTACTAGTTTCCTTTTGTGTTGTAATCCCGGTTGCTTTTATAGGCTTTTTTATTACATTAAAGGAAAACGAGTAATTTATTAAGATATATAGAGTAGTTATAGTTATCAGTTTTTGCATAACTGCCTTGATTGCTCTACTTGCTTATATAGACTCTCGTCCAGTACACGATAGCAAATATCCAAGTCTTTATGGATGCCAGGAAGCATTAATGGCAACACATGAGGATTATTTTACCCAAAACGGGTGTTCTAAGTATCTCTCAAAGTTTTAAAATGAATCTTAGGCAACTTGCTATAAACTAGGCCTATCATTTGTATGGGAAAATGGAGTTTAATACGGCTGCTTAAATCCTGAATGCTGCTAATATACCATATCAATTCCACAGCGTAGGGCACAGTACTCTATTGTAGCAATAGTCTCTTCTGCGTAGTTATTAACAATGATCTTGACTGGTATAAAATTCTTGCTGATAAAAATATAAAGGTTTGGAGTAAGTGAAGCGGAGAAAATTGATTCAGTGATTTTTAACGGAATGCTGATCATGTTCATCGTTTCATTAGGGTACATAATATTTCAGGGGGAGCCTATACAGCAGACTCTTAATCCTGATATTGAAGTAGAGGGTGAAGTTAGTCAGGCTGGGTACTTAGATCCATTGTTGCAATAAGAAGGGTTTTGCTATAGTCTTTAAAGCTTTATATGGGAGGACAAATGCTAAGAATGTGATTATAAGGACCTGAAAGCTGATTTAATGGTTATTGATGCCGAATTGTTCTATGATGATATACAAGATTTGGAGGTAGAGTAAGGTTAAATGCCGTATACTACAAAGTTTATAACTGATAATTACAAAGCTTTTAATGAGGCGATTTAAAGTGTAAAAATTTGCCCTTAGTGTGTATAAAGTGTTCCAGATGTACAGCTTTCAATTTCAGGCAATAAGAAGTATGGAAATGGTAATTTCATGAAAATCTAAAAGAGCTTTAATACATAAGAATTGCTGAAAATATAAGAGTAAGATTGATAAGAAATATAAGGATCAGTGTTCTCAGATTTGAATTATTTGAATGTAGATTTACAAGCATTAAATGACTGCGTTGAAAGCTCTGTAATAATACAGCAGAATAATTACAGTTTTAAGGTTCCATAACCTATAAATAATTCCCCTTATTTCGTAAAATTGGAGTTTCAAAGCACTGAGAGAAATAATATTCATGTTTATCATTAAATTGGCGGAATTCCTGTGTAGTAAAGGAAATTCCCGTAAGTTGTTGTAAGCTCGTACTAAGATGGACTGATTATAAAGGGAATCGCTTTTAATGTATTTTTAAACGACTCAATTGAAGGAGTCACAGTGGAAATTTACGATGGACTGACTGATTAGATTTTTGATCATTAGTTAAATCAATTCACAACCTCATCAGATGGTTATTTTGAGTTTAATAACCTTATATCAAGCTATTATACAGTAAAAGCAAGCAAAAAGGGATATTTTTCAGATTATTACTATGGAATTCCTCCATTTTAATTAAGTATGCTCCTTTCTATTAATGATTTAACTGAAGATATGATAAGATTTTAGTTGAAATGGTTTTCTAAGGATGATTTGGACTTGCATATACTGTTTTAGCTTGAAAACGGCAGATATTGCAATCTAAGTAGCTCATATACACAGTGCGGAGGGGGATAATTTATATCTTATGACTCATTTGCAAAATCTCCAGTAGAGATAATAACACTTAAGAAGATTTTGCCTACTAATTATCTAATTTATATCAAAAATTATAAAAGAATAAGCACACATGAAGCTTTATCATTTTTGAGTGTATTTAATGCTCAAAATGATAATTCAGTATTAAACTTTAAAATTAAGTCATTGGAAGAGTAAGAGATTTTTTAGGTATTTTGCTTTAATGGATAACTAGGTCTATTCTCTACACTTGAAATCTTGCAGACCTCTTAAACTAATTTATATAAGAATCTGTTACAATCGTGTAAGGACTTAAAGTCTAGAGGTCAGTACGACAGAAAAACACTAATTTCGATTAATTGATAAAATTTTGTTCAGCTTTTGCAGTTTTATATATTTTTTAATAAGGTTATAAGCTAGAAAATATACAGAATTGTTTAACTAAGTTTAATAAAATTACTATAAAGCTTATTTTCATTACATAATTTAATAAATAAACTCCCAACATCATCCTTTATAAAATTAACATAATAACTAACATACCAAATGAAAAACTTTAATTAACAATCAAATCTCCCCTATTTGCCTAGGACCCTTATCTCTTAAATCCAAAGAAAACGTCCTTGACGTAGCTTGCGATGGTATAAAGGTAGACCCGACTAAACTATCAGCATTGCTATAAAACTCTTCCTTATGCGTAATCATAATACACTAGCAATTTTCAGCAATAGTCAGTAAATAGCCTAATAACAACTAACAATTTTCTCAGTCTAAAAAGGCATCAACTTCATCAAGAATATAAAAGGGTGCTGGAATGGCAGATCTTATAGCAAACAGTAAAGCAAGAGCAGCAATTGTTTTCTCTCCTCCGGATAATTAATCCATTTCATACATACATCGCTTACCTGCTGGAGTAGGAGAGTATATTACACCCCCATTATAAGGCTCATCGTAGTCCTCCACATACAGTAAGGCTGTACCGCCGTAGTACATATTTCTCTAGCTTTTAGTAATTTCTCTATAAATTTTTTACACCTCCGTTGAAATTGGGTCAAAAGTCTACATAAACAGCTGTTTTCGCTAGTTTTTTAGTTGTATGAAGTTTTGTTGATTTTCAGACTTTGTATTAGTTTTTAGCTGTAATTCTTATTACTAGGTTTCTATACGAGATTGCAGCTCTTCTAGTTTATCAGCTTAGAAGTGACACTTACCAGAGCTTGCCAGTTGTTCTAATTATTTAGAAATTGTTTCAATGCCTTCTAAAAGCTTTTATTGCTCTTAGGGAATGTCTTAGGATTTTACTACTGTATATTTAGCTTCTAGTTAAGAGTAATCAATGATTGGAGGATCTCTTTACAGTAAAGGAATTTACTAATTCTTCAAAATAAGATCTTCTAATTACTGTCTTTGTTACTCTATTGAAGAGTCCTACTCTCTTTGCACTTTAACAATTTCTCTGTCAACTTTATTCTAATCTGATAAAGCTTGATCAAAATCTCTTTTGACCTATTTTCTTTGTTTTTCTAAGGTTTCCAGTAATTAATTAACTTATAGTTCTTCTTCTGTGGCTTATTTATGCGTATTTTACAATTCTTTAATTTCTATTTCTAATTATTACAGCTTTTATTTCAACTCTGATAATTAAACAACTTCTTTCTCATAATTAGACTTAAAAATTTCCGTCTATTTGAATAATTGTGGTAAATCGAACTATTCTATCATTCCTAACGCTCTGTTTTTCTCGTCTCTTAAGACTTATAATTGATTTTCTTGATTAAACTTAGATTACAGTCCATATTACTCAATTTAAGAAATGCCTCCTATTCCAACCTTTTAGTAAAAGGGTCCAAGTATTTCATCATTAATGCTGTTGTACTCCTTACTGCATCTATCAAAAATCTGTTTTAAATGCACCATCTAATTATTTACTTCATTTAATTAAACCGTCCAATAATGGATTTCCTTTTCATTATTCTCAGCCTTTTCCTGTATGTTTTAAATTTACATTGATAGAGTCTCTAACTACGACTGTAATCTTATTTCTTTGTTTTCTTAATCATGCATTTATTACCTGATTTCATCCTCTGCTTATTTATCCCTTCTTATTTCTTCTAGTTGCTATACCTTTTTGCGTA
>CAKKTI010000209.1:3385-22344 GCA_920105805.1 Condylostoma magnum
AAATCATTGAAATAGTGAATATACACCAATTACTTCATATAAAGTATACAAATCCAATACCCCAAAATAACTCAAGCATATTAATAACTATAACTAATTTTGGTCATCAGTGTACTCGATAACTCTCCTAAAGGCGTTACTATCCTCATCAATATTAGTGATAACAACACAAGAGGTCTTCACAGTCTTCCTAGCATTTCCATCGAAATCATACTTACACAGTCCAGCCCATTCCCCTAAAGTCTCTCTGTTAGAAACTTTAAAGATCTTGACTCCCTTTTCAGCAGAAAGCGAAGTAATCAAATTCTTGTAGTCTTTGTTGTCACAGTTATCAGCTAAAAAGCAAAGCCTGGCATCACCTCTGTCGATTGCTCTGGCAGCTTCATTGATTCCGATTGAAAGCCCATCACTGTGCTTTGCTTTTTTAAGGACCTGTTGGACAGCATCAAAGATGTCTAATTCCTCTTCTTCTTCAGGAACGTCAACTTATGCCTCTTGGTTGTCGCTGTCACTCATTTTTAGCCTTTAATATGGGATTTTAGGAAATTTTGTATTTTTAAAGGAAATAAGGGGGGTTGAGTAGGGAGTTTGTATGGAGAAAAGGAGAATGATCAGTGGAGTTGTATTGTCTTGGTGATGAGTAATTGCGGGATTTGTTATCATGTTGTGTTAGTGGAGGGAAATTGTTTTGTATTGGAGATTCATAAGTTATTGTAGGATAATACATAGCAAATTATGTTTGCTTAAAAAGTTATAAAAATGTAATAAGGAATTAATAATGTAATAAGAAACAAATATAAATTGCCGTAGTAACCTTAAAAAAGCTATAAATTATCTAATTTGATCTAAAGTGCATAGTAATAGATTAGATTTTCTAAGTTTGAGTCGTCTAGATTACATAGAAGTATTTGCTAATAAAAATCTTCATCATTATCTCCTGTAATTTGTAATAAAAAGAGTAGAAGAGACTAGATGCTAGAACTATTTAAAGATTTATAAAAATCACGAATTAAGTGGAAACCAAAGGTTCCTTAATTTGAAACTGTAAAAGCTCCTAAAAAATCTTCTGATACACTAGTAGCTTAAGACACCATAGAATCATATACTTTGCCGAAGGTAATAATAGCGCCAAAAAGAAGAAAAAATATAACCCCAATTACTAAAAGGTGTCTTTATCCCTAAAACTAAGGTCCTTTTTACTTTAATTTACAGGAAGATATAAACTCTGCAGTGTATCAATAAAATATAAGAAGAATTCATCATTACAAGCAAAAAATGAAGGGCAAAGCTCAGTTTATAAGTCTGTAATGTTGAAATAATTTTCGTATATTTGTTTATAAAGTCTATTTACGAAATAGAGAACGTTAATATACCTTTTAAATAATATTTTACATAGTATTGAGATATTTAATAAATAATAGTAGCATATCTTAATCGATTGAACAATAATAAGGTATAAGCTATTAGACTAAATCATTCAATTAGTCGGATTATATAGTCTAATACATACTTTATTTAAAATGATTGGTAGGGCGGGGGTTTATATGCATTAGTTGTTAAGTAATATTTAAGCATATCAAAAGAACTTGCAATTATCTTTATTCTATATTGACTATACTTAAATCCATGAATTGCATTAATGATTTGTTATTTGTATCAAAACGACTTAAAATCAGGAACTCAACTCAGAAGCTTTCTATATACAACACCTTATAAGCAATTAGCCTGGTATGTTAATAATCGCTTACAAATCTGCATAAGGGGTCAATAGATTACTCAGCATCACTTCAACTTATTTGGAATATTAATGAACAACAAATATAAGGTTTATTAAGTATTTAATGTGTAGTTTTATATATCAGAGTAAAGTATTCTCATAGACAATGTCTCAGAAGGTGTCCTAAGTGTAATCATCATGGCTAACATTTTTACCATATATTTATTATAAGCTTTCCTATATAAAAATGTCAAGAGGATAAACTTATTAGCTCAAATGATCAACTATTAAAGTTATTACATGATTTTGTTATTTAAATAATTTTCCTTTAAAAAGACTATATTCAAACCAGCCGTGATTATATTAAACACTAGAAATCTCTTTAATATAAAATAGTCCGTGCCCAGGATTTGAACCTGGTATTTATAAACCTGTGACATTGTTCATACTTCCTCCGATGGAACTACACGGATAAAATAACTAATTATTACGAAATATACATTATTTAATTATCATCCAACTCTGACTCTTAACTCAAACTTTCAAGTTCAACAAAAATGGGTAATCTTCTTAACTTCTCGTAAGAACTATCTCTGCTTATATCAGTAGAAGCTGAACCATTATTCCCATTAAGCAATTTCTCCTGATTTTTCTTTTATAATTACAGTATCTAAGCTCTTCGTCCCTTTTTATCTTCATTCTCTCTTAATTCAAAATACCCATGAGCAAAAGTACAATTATCCCCGAACTCACAGTACCCATTTTCCCAGTTCTTACAAACCTCTGTCTTATATCTATAAGCTTGTTTCAAAGACTTAGAAGCTTTCTTGCTTTACTTAAAACAGTTATTACTTCGGTTCTTTCTAAAAGGTTTCATTTTAATATTAACTTTAAGAGGGAAATAAAGTATTTAAATGGATATATGGAGGGAAACTTAAGAAACTAAAATTCAAATCACTTTTTCCCTTTAGGTGTAATTGTTGCTATAATCAATTTCAGCAACCCTTCCTCCAGCCCACTTTCTCTTCCACTTTACATGAATTTGCCCATATCAAATTAACTTCCACGTATAATGCTCCCAAGTGTTCTGATTACAGTTGCACTGGGATAATCCGCATTGATGCTTCTAATACACGTTGAAAACTCCTCAATATCTCTTAAAATCATGGCTTAGGGATTCTGTACATTTCTTTTGCGCAGGGGTATTACTTATAATTTATTTAAGAACTCAGGGTTGTACTCTTTAGGAGGAATCAGCCTTTCTAAGTACGCCTTTACTAAATACTCTACAAAGGTTCTCATGAATCTGTTGGCATAGAACTACGGCTCAATTCACCTTTTTAAGTCAGATTCATACTCACTGGCAGTTGCAAAAGCTCTGGCAAATGGTCTCCCAGCTTCTCACTGTTGACTATAAACTAAGGCGACTGTATCCCCAGCTACGTACTTTAATACAGAAAGTGCTATGTATTGCCCTATTTCCCCAGCTAAACTGTAGAACTCTGATTTCACTGAGTCAAATATTTTATCAATCCTAGTAAGATTCATCACACTTTGCTATACCAGAGTAGAGCATCTGTCTCTTAGTTCATTTATGTGAAAAGTGCACCTGTATGCATTGTTAAGTCTAAGGCACAGGGCCGGCAGCATTAGTTCTATATCTAAATCGTTCTGTGTTAAATCTTAGCACATCTACAGTTACTTTCGTTTTTGTGATTTTAGTCTTCCTGCTAAAACTTTAAAAACTTCTATCAAAACTTCGCCTTTTAGTCGATTTTCTACGAATTCTAATGTCTGATATATAGCTGAGAATGTGTCTTGTGGGTAAGTCGATATGATAGGCTTGTTGTTCTGTGCTAGTTGAGCCGCAGCCTATGGGGAGATTTCTTACGACTATATCCTAGAAAGCCATTCTGATGTTAGGTTTTCTATATGGCTTAGAAACTCAGGCATTAGTTCCTTACTCTTTGCTACTAATGTTTGCAAGCCTATATCGTCATCTAAGTCCGGGCAATATCTAGATAAAATGGAAATGTAGTTATCAAGTCATCCGGCTATGAGCACTAAAGAGCCGGGAGATTCTTATATTTTGGCTATATCACTTAAGAAAGGCAGCATTTTAGATTCTACTACATCTCGGAACTCATTTATCAAGGATTGCTGTATATTCATTTCAGCTGGGAAACATGCAGTTGTTTTGTTTTTTATTACAGCTATGTCATTTAGCACTTCATTCGTATGTGAAGAAATTACCTCCAGCTTATCTGAATTAAGAAAGTCCTCTAGATGACTTCTAAACCCTTATACTGCTCGAATTTTGATTTAGTCTTGTGTTTTAGGGTTCATTAAGGCTTTTATTACTTTAATTAGAGCTGTTGGATTTGTCACTGAAACTTCCACACAGTTTTCTATTATTTTTCATAGATGTTATTCCAGTTCTTGCTCAAAATCTATGACAGGCTTTAAAATCTATGAAAAATTTTAAGACCTTTCCAGTAATTTTTCTTTTATTTCTGTTAGTTGCAGTCCTTTGTTTACTATATCTGCTAAATCCTCTTCTTTTCTTAGTTATTCTCTAAGAGAATTGACTTAGCTTTATAAATTTTGTAGTATTCTTAAGATTTGTATAGTATTACGTATATTTGCCTATGCCACTATTCCTTCTCTGAACTGTTAAGCAGATTCAGGACATAAGTTAGTTAATTGGTTTAATTAAGATTACAACGAAGGTTAATTTGCTTTATGGATAAGTGAAAGAATGTGTCTATGAGAATCAGTTGTCTTTTGTACTATGGTTCATAGTTCTACATTGGCTATATCATATTGCCGTTACTACTGTTTTATTACATTTTCTAATTGATTGTTTTAAAGATTTGTAAGAAGTTCAATTACTACTTTATGTGCTTTTTATTTTACTTCTTACCGATCTTCCATATTATTAGTATGTTTTATTGAAGATTATACTAATTACTTATTATATTAAATGCATAGCTCATTAAAAAAGTTTATTTACTATAAGAAATCACTCATTTGTAGTCTCTAACGAACCCTTATCAACTCGTTAATTCAAATCATGAACCTTCTTTAAAAGAAGTTAACTAAACTCTATGGCTTATTATAGCGCAATTTTTGTTTTATTGTTTCTTATTTAAGATTCCTTGCAATTATGACAAGAAAGATTACCATTTCTATAATTTTCTGCAGATTTTTGAAGTCTTCTTACCTAATGCTTCTTATTTTTGTATTTTTGATTTAACTATCAAAAACTGGATTTGGTTGAACCCTAAAAGTTTCTCTATTTCTATTATTTATGCAGATAATTCGCATTTTTTTAGCCTTTCTGTCGGTTAAAATCAATGCTAGCCTATTCAGTACTTGCATCGGATAATGAGAAACCGTAGTTTGATACTGGAGACAAATTGCAAGAACTTACTCTTTTGCTATAAAATGAATTATCATCTTACTTTTAATTAGAGATACGAGAAATTGGTAAAATTTGTCGTCTCTGATAATTTTTAGCTTACATTTTTATTTTTATAGTTAAGCTAGAATGTAAGGTTAATAACTGCTGATTTGGTAGATTGCGAATTTTAGCGAGATTATATTGCTGGAATCTGTTTATAAAGATTTTAAAATGTGTATGCGTTGATAGTGTAACTACTACTCATTAAAAATACTCAATTTAACTAAATTATCAAGTTGATGATCTTAAAGAGTTTTCTACTCTTACACATGTTTCTTCCAACAATTTAAGTAATGTTTCTTCAGTACTTTATCTTTCTTACCGCTCCTATTAAATACTTTGCATGAGTCTTTACTGCATGTCTTCCATCATTTTAACCATAGTTCCAAAAGTCTCCTCTCTGATCTTTTTCTATAAATTAACCTCTTCATCCAACTTAGAGATTTCATCAGCCACAACTCCAGCAATCTTTTCACAGCTTTCCTCTCTACTTTACGCTTCTTAATCAACAGTGTTTGCAAGTCTTGATATATTCTCCTCGATTTGCTATGACTAAGTTTCTGTAACCTCTTCTCTCATCTTTTTCTCCTTGGCCAGCTCTAATCTCAGCTAAAACGTCCTTTCATCTAATATTTTATTAATCTTTTACTCATGTTCCTATCTTTGCTACTTTATTCCATTTAGCTCAATATGAACGTTATTCTCAACGACTTTCAACTCCTTAGCTTTCCTTTCATCTAATATCTCTCTAGCCATTCTCTCCTATTGCAAATTTTAAGACAATTTATCTACTTGTTCTTTGAAATATTTTGACTTGTTTTCTGTATTTTATGCAGCGTTTTCTACCTTTTGCTCTAGGCTTTAATATTTCCCAGTGAATTCATTCATTCTATTCTGCCTTTCACCCTCTAAGCCTGATTGTAATGACTATAAACGCTAAGAAAGCTATTTGATTTTTAGTCGTCCGGGGGACTCTTCCATTTTCCTAAAATTTGATATGAAAGATTGTGTAAAAATGATAGATTAGTCCTATTCCTCATCCTCAAACTTTAAATTTGCCTTTTTCTTCTGCTGAAGTGCCAAATATCTCAATTTTTTAGCCTCTTCCTTAGCCACTCTAGTTATTTTCTCTCTCCTACTTACTCCCTTCTTAACCGCCTTATTATAATTCAGTGGTAAATCCCATAGATAGTAGAGCTTACAACGCTTTGAATTTCCGTATTCAATTACTTTTATGGACTTTAAAAGCGGTGAGTACATTTTAAACGTTATCATCGTCTTAGCTCCTTATGTAACATTCAAAACAATGAATGAGCTTTCGTATGTATTCTTTTTAACACGTCCTATGCACACTCCTTGCAGTGTTACAAGCTGTTATATTCCTAAAGAATGAAGATAACTAACTTCAATTAGGTCGCCTGGGCCGAAAAGAGGAGCATCGATTTAGTTTTTGACTTTTTCCTTTTGTTCTTGTACAATTAAGTTCATCATTGCTCCTGTAGATATGTTAAGCTTTGGTTCTACTTTAGGAGGCCAATTGTAACTAGGATCATCCCACTTTGCTTACCTTTTATGTTCTTTTTCTTATAGATTTGGGACTCAGTTGTCTACATAGTTAGTCTTGTCAAATGGGGAACGTACTCTTTAGAATCTGTGCACTATTCTACGGTTTATTAGCCTTCCTAGCATATTTAGTATGTTAATTATTTAATGTGGAAAGAGTAAATATGCTAAGTATGTGATATATTAGCTGTATATTTAATTTTATAGTTAAAAATATGCAGAATATAATTCCTGGGTAATTAACACATGATTATAATCCTTCTGTTGAATAAGTGCTAATTGTAGATGATTAGGATGAGCCTATTGGATCTTAACCTCGTTCAATTATGCGAGCCTAAAATATGATTCACAGGTCTACCTTTATTTATGTTTAGAATTCTAGTAATTAATTATTTGTGGCAAAAAGATCTGATAGTAAGGACTATTGCCCAGGTTATTATGAAATAGCAAGTGGAGGAGTAGTAGCATCTGATGATTCCAATATAAAGGAAGCTGCTCTGCGTGAGTTATAAGAAGAAATGGGAATTACAGGAGTGGATATTGATTATTAGTTTAAGTTTTATTATGAAGACTAGAAAACCAAAAATTTCGCTTATGTTTTTACTGGGAAATGGGATGGTGATATTTACTATTAACCGGAAGAAATTTAGTCAGGTGAGTTCAAAACACCTTAGGAAATACTTGACGGTTATAATAATGGAGAGAATTATTGTGAGGATGGAATTATTGCATTAAAAAGGCTTTTAGAAAACAATCTATTAGCATATAGTTAGTAAATTTATTTCTAGTTATATTATTAATACAAAAATGAGTTGATAAAAATAAAGAATATACGACCCTATTTTACAGATATACAAAGATTAAAACTGATCAATTAAAGCCTAAAAGTAAGATAAAATCCGCAATTCAAGTACTAAAAAAAAGTCCGATAATTACTCATAAATACACAGTGTTTTACATCCTGAGCCTCTTACTAATAACAAAGTTATCTTATAGTATAATCAATTAATATCAAAGTAGCCATATGGAAAAAGGAAATTCTAACTCTATGATTTAAGAGACTTTGATATAATTTCTGGATAATATACAAGCAATAATAAAACAAAGAAAGAATCGGATAAGATATATAATTTCACTCTTGCTTTAGACAAATACTAAAAGCATAAAAGACCAAATCCAATAACATGAGAAGATTCAGATAATGAAAGTACAGAAAAAGCAAAACCATTTAACAAACTGAAAGATTCTCCTTATAACATTCTAAACTTTAAAGTAAAAAATAGTGATGAAGTAAATCAAATTGATAATCTAAAAACCAAAAAATAGAACAAATACAAGTCTAAACAAATTTTCGAAGATTTTTAAAAGATAAAAGAAGCCCATAATTACAAAAAGCTCCAATAAATAACTAAAATCCATCCCGATAGATTTTATAGAGAGTAAAAGAGAGGTTTTGATATATTATCCAATAAAAATAGATAATTCCAATCCCCGCGAATTGAACCTTAAAGTACAGTATGACAGTAAATTAACAAAACTCAACTACTAAAATCCCCGTCATCTCGAAGCTCAATAAGATCAAGTGCTTATTTAACTATTTTCAACAAGCCAGTAAGTTAGAAATTAAATAATGAATAAAAAGAGATTTTTGTTAAATTCTTCACATAGCTATCAACGCTTGTAACTTTTGAACTGTACCGAATCATCCTATAGAAGTTAAAGACTGTAGAAAATATACGACAGTGCGCCAAATAGTGGTTATACGTAATCACCTAGCAGTAAGGCATAATCTTATCATAATTCCCCTAATGTAAGGAACAGGTTGATTAGAAGTAGAGATGCCTCCTAATCTAAGATAAAAGGTGCAATTTTTAACTCTTCTAAAGCTAATCCTATGTTTCTATTAAACTCTCCAAAACATTCCAACAAACGATTAAAAACTAAACAATATAATTTGAAAAGAAAATTGTAAAGGGTTAAGGAGCATTTAGTTAATATAAAGTAAGATTTATTCTCCCTGTAAAAGGATAAAGCAAAACTAGAAGCTAGGAAATGAGAGAAATCAACTATATCTAATTAAATCTAAGATTTTAAAAAATAACTGGAAATAATTAGCATATCTTCCTTCTAAAGCTTAATTTAATCTGAATAAAGGCTAAATGAAAAGATATATCAAACCATAAAACAAATTTAGTACCAAGGAATTAAAGCATCTAATTAAAATATGTAAATAGAAAGAGAGAATTTTTATATTGCTAATAGTACACCTCGAAGCAATTTTCATATAGTGTATCAAGGAGCTTAAAAGATATCAGGGTACTATATAATACTATAAATACAAGCAGATTAATTCAACAAGAGCTATAAATTCATGGGAAATTAGCTAAACGGATAAAAAATAATATCTATAAAGCAAAATGTTTAATAGCTGGGTTTAGATGTTGATGCACTGGCAAATCCTAAAGTATTGATTCCTCAAATTTATATAGCATCTTTATAGAATAAATTACAATTAATGACCAACTAGCAACATAATAAAAGGTTTGTCTGTTACTTATTCAAATTAAAAAACTTTCAAAAATCTTTATGTAATTTGATTATTAAATTTGGTAAAAGAAAAGCGATTTTAACTAATATTAATTTCTAGTACAAAATAAATTTAGAAACAGTAGACAAAAAATATATTAAATCATCTGACTCTATTTATAAATATCTATAAAGAAAGCTATTTTTTAACCCTAGAAAGCAATCAATCAACTTCCATAAGCATTGACACTAAATTTTTAAATAAAAGGAAAGATAATCCTTATTTTTAGACGAAAAGTACGTAAATGGTTGATTTATCATTATGAATTATAAATTATAGTGAACCAGAGTAATTATGATAAACAAATATCACTATAGAATAAGCCTAAGTTCCTTTTAAAACTACCACAAAATAGGAATATAATCAAAATGAGGTAATTGGGTTATAAAGAGTGGAAGTAGACTTTTCACAGCTTTAACAACTTTACAGTTTCAAAATCCAAAACTTTACCCAGAAACGCTTTTATCAAGCCTAGAGCTAGAATATATTATATCTTATCTATTAACAAATTAAACAAAACTAAAAAAGTTACTAAACAATAAGCATGAGTAAAATCCCTACACAGGCAATATAACTGGCTCCATCTAAATCTAAAGCCATCGGACTGGGCTTTAACCCCGTTTTCCAATTAACCGAATACACATTGCCATCCTCCTTCAATTAAACCTCCCCAGGATACGCGTTTCCACATGCGAAGTATACATTATACTCAGTGTTTTCCTTTAAATTAGAAAAAGTGATATTAGACATAATACCCCCTTACATATAGCTCGATCTTTGCTGAGCCGGTTAATTTCTTCCATCAACGCTTTGATATATCTGCCAAGCAGTGGCATTTCTACTATCCAATGCAGCTTCTTATACAATAGCAAACACATACCCAGGTTAACTTAACGCTGTAAGGGAAGAAATAGAGTTATAATAAGATTTAGTATCAATTATTGGAAGTTCTTCAAAGAAACAGTCGAAAAGATACTCATCAACAATCTCAATAGGCTGTTGAGAGTCCCAGTAAGGAATTCTGGAGGCGAAAGTGTCCCTACTGGTCTCTAGTCTGAATACTATATCTCTGGGAGTTGGGTAGTTCTGGTTACTTAAGTCATCAATTACATAGAACTCCATTACAGTTACTTCCTAGTCAGTTGTTTATAGGTGGCGGTCAGGATCATCGTTTTTTATTATAAGTCTCCAGTCAGGTAGGGAAAATATAAGTTTTAAAGCGTTAGTGATGTCCTTTTCATCCTCTCTGTTGATATAATTAGTGAAAAATCTTAGACTAAAGGAAGATGCTGGGTAGCGTTTAACTGTTTCAATTTGTTCGAAAAAGGCAACTCCGCTGTTCTCGCCGATTAGGTTTTCTAGGTAAACGTAAACTGTATAGTATGACTCTGATTTCAACCCTGTGATTTAGAAAGAAATATCAGTTGCATATGCATATTACCTTCCATAAGTTGTCATGGTTGTAGGGAAATCAGGAGTACTCTGAGACTTAACTTCCTCAAAGGTTGGCATTTATGTTCCTTACAAGGCAACAGCATAGTAAATAGTACCAATTTGATTAGTCTTTACATTTACTTGTGCTGTGGTTTTAGTGATACTGTTGACAACTACTGATGTAACCTAAGGAGTTGGGTAGTCTTGGGTGGATAGTTCTAGAATCTATTAAGTTTTATCAAGTTTGAATGCATTTCTGTTCTACCCTGATAGGCTGAAGTCTAGTCTGGGTTGGTACTCAGTGTTTACATCTATAGTGCTGCTGGCTGATATAGTAATAAACTTTTCAGTCTCTCCAGCGATAAATTCCAGTAAATATGAGCTTAGTTCTAGGCCTCCGTAGGGGTAGAACAATTCAATATTGATAATAATAGTAACATCAGCTGCGTTGTCTAAGTAAATCCTAACGGGTAAAGACCTACCGCCAACAGCAACTTCTGAGAAATCACCGAAATGTATAGGAAAAGTGCCACTGGTCTATACTTCAACCTTGGTACTCAAAATCGGTGCATAGTACTTAGGCTCAGTATCTCCAGTAACAGTCCAAGATATATAGAAAGTATTGGCTGGTGTGGTATCAGGTGCACTTATTCTGAAATACTGTACTAAATCCCCAACAATAAATTCTATGTTAAAGGGAATAACTGATAAAGTATCAGAATCTGGTGTGATTGTTATATTTCTAGCAATTGGGTAGTTGAGTTATATAGGAATTGGTTAAGACATTACCCCAGCTCTTATAGTCTAGACGCTATCATCCCCAATAGTCATAAGTGGTCCTCCGTACGTATATATGAAGTTGTTAGGCGCAAGGTTGTGGTAGCTGGAATCGATAACTTTCCTATTAAGTCCATCATAAGTTTTTATTATAATAGAGTCAGTAAGGCCATCTACCAGAGGGTTTGGTATATAATCTGCCTCTAGCTCTAAATTTCCGGAGTAATCGATGCTATGGCCGTCGAATACTAAGTTCCTAGCGTCTATAGAGCAGGTTGGAAGGCCATACGCCCAAAACCAGCTGCTTTTGCAATATGGCTCGGAGTTTACAAGCTCGTATGACTCTGGGAAAGTAATCCAAATGGCCCCGAGTTGAGATCCTTTGCGTATGGTATTAGTAGTAGTGAACTTGAATTTAAAGGAGTTTTACTCTCTTGCAAGCAAGTTGCCAGGTGTTATAGATTCTACTGATATAAGTCCAGGAGCTGGCAAAAAGCTCACTTTTCCTACACTTTCATTGAATTAGTGAAAATGTCTGTCTGTTCTCGCTCCCAGACGGAAATCAGCGGTTAATTGTCCATTATTGTAGTTAGGATTCTTGATACCTTGAACATATATAGTAATTTAGCATACACTGCATGCAATGAACCTCTCGAAATCGCTTATATCAAGAGTTCTGGCATTATCTACTTTGCAGGAGATTTCACCTTCCAGTCCTTCAGCCCAGCACAGTAAGTTTTCTCCTAGTTCTATTGCAAATTCTATTGGGAAAAGTACAGAGATGGTTTAATTAATTTCGATGTTTTGAATTGGGGTGAATGAGAATATATATGTGGCTGGTTCTCCTTCATTTTGTGGGTAAAAAGTGACTGGACTTACATTCATAAGCGAAGGCTCGGAGGTAGTAGTGATAAAGATAGGCTAAGTTATATCTCCTGTGAACACTCGGTCTAGTATTACTGAATCATACTCAATATATAAATCCAGAGGAGCTGAGGTTCCTTACTCCGGGTTGTAAATGTTATCTAAATGCAAAGTTAAGCCAGTATTAGCCTTTAATTCCTAAGAAATTGTTACATATGCACTTCTACCTGCTATAAAACAGTTATCGAATATTATGAATGCTCCTGACACTCTACAGTTGATATTGGATCCTAGACTTCCGAAACTGGAGGCAGGTAAAGTCATTATAACTCTCGACTCAGCAGGTGTATCACTTTAAGTCTCAAATGTAATTTCTATATTGCTTCTTAATTTTTCGTTACTGGGGAAGGTGTAAACTCCTGAAAATTCAATTCTTAAGGGAGAATACTCAAAGTCTAGTTCAGGTGGAGGAACTTGGAAGTTTTAGTCGATTAGATTGCTATTACTGTCATACGTGTATATCTCGAATTAAGAAGGGGAGAACTCAGGGGTCCTTACTCCGTACACAATAATACCCAATTAAGCTTCATCTGCAGTGCCTTGGAAATTAGTAACAGTTATAGTATTTTCTAGTATAGAGCATTATACACCATTAGAGTTCAACTGTTTTAGATTTATTCCGGCACAGGTCGGCTGAGGATTGCTTACAGCAAAATCGTATTCATTAGGGAATTTAATTTCTATTATTCCTCCATTTGGAATTCTATTCTAAGTATCGAAGGTGATGTTATAGTCGACATTAGAAACATTAAGGTAGGTTTTAGATTCTTGTATATCAACTGTAGCTATTGTGCCGTATTATAAAGTTGGTAGAGGAGTGTCGTTTGAAAGAGCATTATATACTCTAGAATCAGCCGATGCTCCTGTGGCTACTATTAATCTGTACTTCTCAGTATTGTTATTTACTGAACCTGGGTTTTTAAGACCGTCGATATATAAATTGAGAGTAGTTCCAGTGGTAAAACCATCCTTAGAAATTATTATCATTTTAGCGTCTTAATAGCAAGTACATGATGTTGCTGCTTCAGAATTAAGAGAACATGTTAAAGTAAAGTTCTCTACACAATACATATCATCTGACACATCTATAAAATGCATTATAACTGTTGTGTTTACGCCAGCAATCGCTTATATAGTTTATTCTATTGTTATATTGGAATTTTAATTAATGGCATTTTGTGATAGAGCTGAATTGGTTAAAGCTGCACTAGTTGTTGGAGTATTAACTAAAGTTCCGGCAAATGCTATACTGAGTGCTTGATTTATTATTTACTCTTCATAATTTACCTTTCTATATGCTATAATTTAATGCAAATTGGTGGAAGTATCAGATGATTGTTTTATTCCTGGAAAACCTAAAGTAAAACTTTACCCAGCGTTAATCGCAGCAAAGTTAGTTACTCTTACAGTTAAAAGGTCTCCGTTTGCTATAGTTGATGGAAGAGTTTTTATTGTGCACGTTACTTAAGTGTCTGCAGTTGCTGTAGTTAGAGAGCCTGAGGCCCTGCAAGGTACCTGGTCACCTACTGCTTTATTTGTATACCAGGGGTTATTAGAATATCGAGCAGTACCTCCAGATGATTATAATTAGAAATTAAAGTCTATATAAGCATATTCATTTGCTAAGTTATCCGGGACTCTTCCGGTTGGAATTTAATTAGTAGTTGTTGCACTAAAAGTAATATAAGTAGGTAAACTAATCTCAGTATGTAGTGTACTTACTGTAGGAGGAACACTGAAATCACCCGGACTAAATTCATATTAGAATGATCCACTCTCAAGTTATGCAGAGTCACTGTTATAAGTGTTGAGTTTAAAATTATAATAATTAGGATAAGATGGTGCAGTAATTCCTGTTACTTCAACAATATTATCCAGATCAGGTAAAAATATATCCCCTGTAATTCCAATTGTAACAAATTATCCTGCTTACTCACACTTACTAGCAGCAACTTAAGCAGGATTAGACTTAGGAGTAACCTAACAAGCAACTGTACCAAAACTAAATCCAGTAGGAAATTCAATAGTAATAACTCCATTAGATGGAATTTCTACTTAAGGATAAATAGTTAAAGTTAGTGTAGTAGCTGACGCGTTTGCACTTGAATTTCCCCATGTAATTTCATACTCAGAAGGACTAGTCATATCAGCAATAGTAACATATGCATCCTCGCTATTCTCATCAATAATATCCCCAGACTCATCAAAACTTCTAATAACCAAAGGCAACGTGTCTCCATTTTCCCCAGGGTTAGTTAACCTGAATCGGATTGAAACTTAAGTACCAGCTGAAAGCTTTCTGAAATTAGTAATCCTAAACGTTCTAGTACCTGTAGCATAGACCATAGTAATCTGATTATCAAAATCAACATCAATAAGCCCTGAAATCAACTCCTTTTGCTACGCATATTAAGCTGGGGCCCCTGAGATCTCAGGGTTAATATTTTCATTAAACACAACGTCCAAAGCGCCCCCCTGAGGTACTTCATTGTAATTAGTGAACTTTAAGTCATAATACAATACCTTATTCAACGATAACACCTCATCTGAGTCTGTAGGACTCAGTTATACTTTTGTCATCAACCCTGGTATAATATCAACTCCTGGTATATTATCCCGCTTTTCATATATAGTATTAGTACCTTCTCTCCTAGTATCAATGGTAAATGTGCCTGTACTTTTAACTCTATTAGGATTTGTCACCTATACTCTTATCAATACATCTGTCCCTGGCTCAATATCCTTAGAAATTCCTGTCAAGCTGACCTCTCTTCTAACACTACTACACGTCAAATTCCCTTCCACCATAACTCTATCAACCACAACAGAGTAACAGTGAGGACTAGATGAAATAACATACTCATCATCAGGAAATGTAAACTTCATCCAACTTCCAGCAGTAAGCTTTACATTCACCTTAAAACTGAAATCATAGTAAGTAGTGACTCCGGCTCTGTAAGAGCCGCCAATTTATACATCCACCGAGGCTGAACTAAGAGTGCTTACTTGTTTAGATATTCCAATAGTGCCAAAAATAGTGTTTTAGTCAACTACGTTTCCGTTTTATTTGGTGTAAAGTTAAAAGTTTCCAGTGCCACCGGCTTGGATAGGATTTAGTACTTGCTCAACGGTCACTGAGGCAGGTATGTTGGATAGGATCTGTGAGGCCAGGGTGAGTGTCACTGAGCGGCTGGAAACTGTGCATGTATTGGACCCGCATGATGAGGGGGAGCCCAGGCCAGTTGGAAATTAGTCTGGAAAAACGATTTCTACTTACGAACCTGCGGAAAGAGAGGTCTCTGGTATAAAGGTAAAAGTGTAATCTGAAAGCTAGTTGATATTTGTTATTGAAGATACGATAGAATTGTCGTCTACTTTTTATAAGTCTCCAATTGAGTCCCCGAGGAGCTTGAATCCGATGCTGGGGGAGGTGAGGAGACAGAGAAGTGAAACTGCCAATGTTTTGAAGAACACCATTTATAATAAGGAGGCTTGGGTTGTTAAATATGTAGGATTTGGAGCTGGAAATTGCTTAGTTGGATGCGTAGATTGGGCATATGGAGGAGTAAATTCCTGAGTACAGTCCGGCTGGGATGCTGGGGAAGTACAAAAAGCCGAGAGTTTTGCTGTCTAAGTGGACTGAAATCACCGCGCATAATGAAAAAGCGTATGATTTGTGCTGAATGGGGCAAAAAAGCTAGAATTTATTGGTTTCTGTGGGAGCTGATGGGCAAATCATGATCCTTAATTAGAAAACTGGAGAACCTGTGTGTAAGTGGAGCTTAATCGGAGAAGATTCCTGGATTATGTCATGTGCTGCGGAGAAGAGTATGGGAGAGTTGATTGCTGTTGGTGGGGCAACTGGAAATGTGAACATTTATTAAGTGTAGAACAATAAAGAGAAGCTGACATAGAGGGAAACTCCTTTAGTCAATTTCAATGCGCATAACGGGTATATTGCAGCTTGCACCTTTTTGACTCCCAGTGATTTTTTAACTGTTGGAAGTGATTAATTGGTTAAAATATGAAAATTCGACGGGGATAGTAATGAGCCTGTGATTATTTCAGGGCACACGGAGGATATTTTGTGTGTTGATGGAAATCAACGGAATTCTTATCTGTTTGTTACTGGAGGATGCGACCACACTGCTAGATTCTGGGATGTCAGGGACAGCTAACCTTTAAAAAGAACATTCAAGGTGAGTAATTATGATGTAAATGATGTTAAGTTTTTGCCTAACTCAGAATACACGTTTCATATTGGAAGTGATGATGGGAAAGTTTATATGATGGATTTAAGGACTTTTCATCCTATATAGGAGTTTTAAGCATCATAGAGTCATAATTCTATTTCTAGTTTAGATTGCTCTTATTCCGGGAGGATACTGTTTAGTGGGCTGGAGTCAGGGGATATTGTGATGTGGGATATCTTTAATAACGACCTACCTCTGTAAATTGTGCCGGCACATGGGGATAAACTTGCAAAACTTTAACTTTCTGCATAGGGAAATGTGCTTGCGACAGTTGGACATGATGGAAAGGTATGCATATGGAATTCTATGTAAATAAAATACATTTACTTAAGTTTTACTAAAGGTTTAAAATAACTATTGAAGAGTATCCCAAAGGGTATTCACTGTTTCAAAATTTATAAGGGGCTCTCCATCTCTAGGTCTTATGCAAATTTCCTCTTATTAGTCGTCCCGTTATACCCATCCTTCCATTCTACTAGTAACGCCATAGTTCCATCGAAGATGTGTACATTGGCAATAAAGCTAGATTTTAGAAGTCAAATGGTCAATTGTTTGCTTTTATTACTTAATTTTTTCTTATATTTCAAAGGGATTATCAGCCTGTATGTTTAAATCTCTTTCTTATAAAACCTAAACTTTTCTTATTTCCTTATTCTTTTACTGTAATTTCAATCTTGCTTCGTTATGCTTTACTTATAAATCAGCATTCTTTTTAATTATTGAATTCCTTTGGTCTTCTAACTTCTGCAATCTACTCTTTTGATCTTTAATTTTATCTTATATTATTTTCTTATCATTTTACACTTTCTAACTTACCCTATAATCTTCTTGATCCATAGCTTTTACTACTTATTTAAATCTATTTGGTAATTTCTCCAAAATTTCTTCTGTTTCTTTCAATGAAGAGTCTAATGTTGTATCTTAGCTTTCCATATTTTAAATATTTGAAAATAAGAAATCGTTTTGATTAATTAACTATAATACATCAATATTTAACGCAAATTGCTAGAAAGCACAATTGTAATAAAAATGAGCAAACTTTTATATAGTGATGAATCTGACATTCTCACTGCAAATGAAACACAGCTGTCTACTGGATCTTTTAGTGAGTCTATACAACCTGCATTTCTAACTGACTCTGATAGTATACTAAGTAATAGATCTTCTGTTATTTCTCCTTATAATTCACAGCTGATAATAACTACATCAGATATAAATGATTTAACATTAGATGATTTGACTTCAAGTGAATCTAATTTAAGTATTTTAGAATCTTCAGCTGATGAAGATAGTTAACTAACAAACTCTGAAATTTAAGATAATGATGTTAGTAGTATTTTATCTGAGTAATTATCAATTCTTTAAGACTTTGAAAGCTTTAGAAATTCTAGCTTTAAGATAGATGATAAATTACAGTATAGATTTGGGTCAATGTTATTATAAAACATCGAACAAAAGAAAAAAAATCAGGCATTTTAACTAATTAGATAATAAAAGCAAAAACAAATTACAGTAAAATCATAAGAAACTTAAATTGAATTGCAATTTCAGCCTAAAACCTAACCAAAACTGTAAATTTAGCAAGTAAATATGATATAAGTTTGCTTCGATAGCATTGAAATTCAAGTATAGCCTTAGAAAGATGAAAAGTCATAATAACTAGCTGCTAGATTACTTGCAAAATGCCTAAAAACTAGTCTTACTGAATCATTCAGATTAATTTACAACTATTCATCCTGGCATCAAAACACGCATAAAACTTCCTATTACAGAAATGCCCTGCTTTTAAGAGTAATCAAGAAAATAATATTCTTTAGATGTCCAACTTTCGAGTAAATAGCATTCTGGCGGTGGAAGTTCTTTATAATGGAAGAAAGGCTGCCAAATGCATTAAATAAGCTAACAAAATCCTTATAAAGAACCTTAAAGAACATAAAAACTTAATCATTTTAGAAACTGGCATTATAAAGCATAAAGCCAGACATATTACCTAGACCCTTTACCCACGAGGAAAAGCTTGATACTCTTTACTGGGCTGTAATAAACTGGCTTATGCGGGGACATGTTAACACTGATTAAAGAGCCTTTTTAAAGTGGTATGTAATTTGGGATCTATCACCTTATACTATACAACGAAATGTGGGAATAGATACACGTCTTGTTGATCTTTATAGGAATTATAGACTAAGAAGACTTAATAGAGAACTTTTTATTAGATATAGAAGTTAATTAGATAATTAA
>CAKKTI010000210.1:0-17730 GCA_920105805.1 Condylostoma magnum
AAAGAAAAGAGGTAATAGCGGCATAGACGGAATAATTAAATGGTAATGTATCCTTCATCCAGAGAGGATACAGGAGTGAATACCTCTAGCTTCCAGAGCCTGCATAGCAGCAATCTGGTGAATGACTTTTCTAGCAAATATTCTAAAGAAAGCAGTTCATACAGAAGTTCAATACTTTCGCAGGATATGACACAAGTAGAGGATAATTATAGCAAAGGATTTCATTTAATGGCTTAGAAGATTCCTATGGGAAGCACTGTGTGTGAATTTATCGAAGATTTAGACTTGTATCCGGAGAATCTGATTAACAAAAACCTTTTTAGCAGGGTTCTAAGAAGATTAAGTATTAAGTACCAACTGGTTGATGAGATGTTTGATTAGATTGATTCAAATTAGTAGGGATTTGTTTATGGGTATAAATTGCTAACTATTGTTGATTCGATCAAACGAGGAATTGCTAATATTCCTTTTAATGGGAATTTAAGATCTTCTTATTAATTAAGACTGATTTTCTAGCTTTTAAGTTCTAAATTGGATAGAGATAAGCCTGTTTATCAGTAAATACCGTTCTAGCTTAGTCAAATTATAGAAAACTGAGAAATATCATTGGCATTTTTGAATCCATCTATATAATAAATAGAGACTATAAGATCTGGAATGAAATACTAGGTTTAATTTTATCATTTAGCCTTTATACTAGAAAGTTATATTTCCTCATTTGTAGCTTGTCCGTAATAATCTGTAGTTTATATCATAAGATAATTAAAACTTAATAATCAAATTTATAAGTAGTTCTAATAAGTTTCAATAGACTCTGATAGGATTCTAGATTTTGAAGAGTTTATCTCATTATTATCGATAAATTTACAAATAGATGAAAAAATATCGGTTATTGTTGCAGAGTTTTTATACTAAGATCGACGTTTTATTCCAATTTATCACTTTTTTACATACTATGACTAAGTTTTAGCAGCTTTAAAAAATGATAGTAAATTAGTCAAATTTCCTTATAAATGTAAAATTTAAGCTATTAGCAAAGAATATAAGCAAATCAATACTTTAGCCTAAGAAATGAACAAACATTACACATAATACAATATAGATTTAATTGACTAGATGAGTGTGTATAAAATGATAACATTTCTTTCCAATTTCACTACATTAGGTAAATAGGATTTGATTTCAATACTAAACCGTATAAAACTACAATAAAATCCCAACATCACTATATATCATTTAATTTCAGTACTAGATTCATACAGAAGCTGCTATTACAACGTGACTTTATTCCCTGTATAATGTTTCAATTAAATAAAGAAGAACATATCAAGATCCAGGCCAACCCATGCTTTCATGAAAGATTAAGGAATAAAGCTTTAAAATATTCTATACCATAATCAAATATACTAGTACTTTCAATTTCTAGAAGATGATGAGCTATAGGATTTTTGGAGTTTTTTAAGTTATGAAGAATGTGGATATGTATATGGCTTTACTTTAACCTGCTTAATTGATGTATATAGGAAAACAAATGGAAATATAGAACATTTCCCAATAAAAAGTAATAAAAACTGTAAAACAGAAATAAGAACTTTACTGAATAACATAGCTTTACAAATAGAACAGTAAGAGAAAACTGTAATGGAGTATTTTGCTTTAAAAAAGTTGAAATTTGATAAGAAAATAGATGCTGTTGAATTTCAGAGTTTAATGGAAGATATATTAGACTCGTAAAGTGCCTTAAGCCTCTTTAACTCTATAATACTAAATAACGAAAAGTTTATATGAGGATATTATATTCTGGCTGTATTAGACTCTTATATTGTGGTTAGAAACATAAAACAGAAAGGGAAAAAACTAAACTTTAAGCTGCATAATGAAGAAAAGTTTTTACTAGAGAAAACTGATAAATTTAAATTATTCCCTGAGTTCTAAATAACTGATTTAATTGATTTAAAAAGAGCAAATTAATTGTTAAATTCAAGGTTAAAAGTGACTCTAGACTAACTGTTTTAATTTTTCCCTCAGTTTAGGACAATAATTCCAAATAAGATCTATGGCTTTACTTTTTTCACTCTTATTGATTTATATAAGCTGCACAATATTAAAAAGATTCCTATATAGAAACTGTAAATGCCCGTTTTTAGTAAATAGACAAAATAATATATTACAAGATTAGTCAAGGATAGTATAAAATAAAATATTACTCTTACATAATATATACTAGAAATTGGATTACAATAGAATGAAAAGTTATCATTGTAGCATATAATATCAATCTTTAATGAAAATTCAAGAGAAATAATATAAAACTTAAACATATTTAAAACTGCTAAGACTTATCATCTTTTAGCTATACTCTAACCTTTTTTTAATGATAAAGTTCTTCCACCTACATAGGGAAACTAGCTAAGAAAAAGCATTCAATCTTTCAAGCAGTAAAAATAGTAATTTAATGAGATAATTAGAATGATCAAATTATGATAAACTAAAAATCCAGATATTGACCTATAATTACTGTTTTAATAGTATGATAAGTAAAATACAGGATTGATCTCAAAATAAAAGCTTACAAATCTGATTTAAGCGTTAAAAATACCATTAAGTTAATAATAAATAGACTTTATTCAAAAATATCCTAAAATATCAAATACTAAGCATATTATATACCTAAAGCTAATAGATAAAATTAAATAGTAGTCTAATAAGTATAGATCTCCAAAACTCTCTCCTTAATTATCCCTTATCCAATCATCTCCAAAAAGGACCATTGCTAAAAAGACAAAAGAATAAGATAAGGCCTAATAAAATACAGTCTAATAAGCAATATAGAAACTTTAAGCTTATTTTTCTAGTAATATTGATTAAACTACACAATTGGAAAGAGATATATAGAAAATTAGCAAACTAAGTCCTCAAGGAATCGATCATCTAGACTTTTCTTTAGCCTTGAAAAAGATTAATTTAGGTTTAACTAGCTATTAAAGAGAAGAGCTTATAAAATTAGCTGATAGTAATAATACTGGATTCATTGATTGGTAGTAATTTCTATTGATTGTTTAAAACTTTAATAATGACATTATATAGCCAGAAAATGATTAGGATATAAGTGATCATGAAATGTGATTTTAAAAGAAATAAGTTATTAAAAATGAAACAATTCTAGAAATTGAGAGCTATAAACTGGAATAAAAGGACTTTTTTAATGAGTATAATGCAAATTGCACTACAATACTAAACAGTGAATTTGCAGCAGTGAAGCGCTGCATAGAACTATTGCACTAAACAAGCGGTAAATATAGAGATTCTGAATTTGGCCCAGATGCATCAAACGGTGCTTTCAGCCTATACTGAAAAGGTAAACCAGAAACCTAGAAACAAGCCCCAGTTAAGGAAATCTAATGACTCTGCCCTAGTGACTGACTAAGCTCAGTCTCCTTTTTTGAGCCAGGCTACCATAAAATAGAACAAGGATCATTAGCAGATTCATGAGTTCTCTCTGCATTAGGAGTTCTTAGTATACATCCAAAAAACATAATAGGAAGTATCTAAAATTTACAAAGTGCAGATTAATTAAAGCCTTATAACATAAACGGGGTTTCTCAAGGCATTTATCCTCCTTTGTTTCATATTCTGGCCAATAAGGGAATGTATGTTTTTAAGTTCTACAAAAACGGCTTATGAAGATGGGTTATAACTGATGACCGGATACCTGTATTCAATCAAGATGGCACTTTTAAGTACATTTTCGGAAACACTGTAGATCAGAACTAGTTTTGGGTTTAAATAATAGAAAAAGCATATGCTAAACTACACGGGTGTTATCAGTCACTGAATGGAGGAGTATTAGAAGATGCTTTAAATGATTTTACAGGATTAGATGTTGAAAAGTACTCGATAAAGGAATTGTAAAAGAGTTAAGATAGGCTGTGAAGGATCTTTTAGACAAATCTGCAGAATTAGCTTATAATGGGATGCATAGCAGATGGGAATGAACAAGATGTGATGGATGGTAAGACCAAAGTAGGAATTATTAAGGGAAGAGCTTATCCCTTTGCATAGACCTGCGAAATTTAACACTAATACAAAAACAGCATTTATAGACTAATAAGAGCTATCAACTTTTGACCTGAGAGGGCGTGAAACGGTAAATGAAGTGTTTCTAATGGAAGGTTGGAATAATATTAAAGTTAAATAAACTCAATAATCGAATTATCCGGGGAGTAGTGAAAATATGATCCTTTTAATTAAGATGATCCAAACTTTTTCCTGTACTTTGATGAGTTTTTCTAGTACTTTGATACATTTTTCATACTTTGTGACTACAGGTAAAAATGGGAAGGATTAAGATTCAATGGCCAGTGGAACAAAATAAACTCTGGTGGAGTACCTAATGATGATAATATAATAAGCAAGAAGATCTGGGCCAGAAATCCTCAGTATATCTTGCAAACTGAGTCTGAAACTGAGATATTTGTATCACTGAACTAGAATGACTTAAGGTTCACTCAAAACGTGCATTATCCATACACAAATTAAGTGCATCCTATATGCATAACGATTATTAGGCTAGAGGATGAAGAGGAAAAGGTTTAGTAATTTGAGCGGTCGAATATAGTGAAATTAAGTAAATTAAAAGCACATCGGTAGGTTTAAACAAAGGCCAGATTAAAACCAGGAAGATATGCTATTATTCCAGCTACTCAAAAGCAAGGATAACTTGGTTAATTTTGGCTAGATATTTTCATATCTGTAGGACTATAAAACTGTATATTATTCGAAGTTGATAAAGGTGAAAACACTGGAGCTAAAATCAAGGAAAACGAGGAACCAGTTATTCAAGACTCGATAAATAATGTAATATTAGATGAGATTAGAGTACTTATCAATTATTTAGGAAGTATTTAGTCTAATAACTAATTAAAGCTTTAAAATTTCCCATTGCTAGCTCTTTAAAGCTGTCTAGATTGAACTGATATTCTTCATTTAAATTAAATCGCTTTTGAATGCACTTTACAGCACTTAAGCTTCACTTTTTGCGTAGTACCTTTTAAAAGAGGACAATGTTAGAGTTGGGGTTAGCTTAATTATAGAATTTGTTATAAACTTTTTCTAGTAGATTATTGTTCAAAATCCACTGCCAGTCTATAGCAGCTATACAAAATTTATGAAAGTCTATATACCCATTTTTGAATTCACAGTACTCTTATAAGTCAAAGGTGTTTATAAGTTAGCTTTCAATTTCTTCAAGTATAGCTCGTTTTATCTTATTGCGGCTTAAGAGGCTATCTTTGTTCTTATCTAAGGAATTAAATGCACCTTATAATTCCTTTTATTAAGATTTAGTTAAGAAGTATTGCACTATTATTTTTAGTACTTAGGATTGCAATCTTGCTAGTATTTTTATATTATTCGCATCTTAACTTGTTAGAGGAATCTTTTAAATTGGATGGTTTAAGCCTTAAATCCATGGATCTTAAAGTAAATCGTTAACAGATGGTCTTTATAGCGGATCTTTTCATAACATTTTCTTTATAAAAACTTTAGCCCCTATGCTAACCTCCTTTCAGATTTAGTTTCTAAAATGTACATCTTAGTTTTTTATCACTTCTACTGTATCACTATAAAAATCTGAGTTAAAAGGATACTTTCCACTGAGCATATAGAATAGCAAAATCCCACAACTCCAAATATCAGTTTTCTCATCATAAAATCTCATAAGCATTTCTGGAGATTAGTATCTATAATGGCCTTTTGGATCCCTGAGAAGTAAAATAGGCTTTTTAACTATCATTTTACCAAATTTACTGATTTTTGCATTGGCTTATTCTATTAAATTGTCAAGCATTATCGATTCTGAGCTGATATTCCTATGTACAACTTGATTCTAGTGGCAAGTTTGGATTCCTTCCAAAACTTGTCTGATTATTCTCATTGAATCTAGTTCACTTATTCTTTTATGCTTTTATATAGCTAATTCAACATTCTTGCCATTGTAATAGTAATATGATCTACATACAAATTAGGATGTTTCTATGTATTCGAGTATTTCGATTAGACTTGAGCTTCGCTTTTAGTCTAAAAACTCTCTTTCTCTCCTGATCTTTGAAAGTTTTGACTCACTAATCTGATTCTTGCTGTATAACTAAAGCCAACATTTTTGCAGTGATTATTGATGTATAGCTTTAAACTTAGTGGATTAGAGCGTTTGAAATTGCTTTAAAACTTTGTAGGAGCTGTTGGTATTAGATGAAGTTATGTTGATGAAATTCCAACCAGCTCGGCTTACAATTGGTGGGGTTTCGTCTTCTTCTGAAATAAAGCCACTATTTTATGAGTTTCAATGCTCTGAGATTGTCATTACCATTTATTCCTCTTCTATATCTTACTGCGCGAATTAATTGTATGCGTGATACTGGTCTCTTCTTACTAGCTAGTAGCGATGCTGAATGTCTTGTTGTATTTGTTCCGTATCGGCTTTTTACCATAGAGTAGAGTCACAACAACCCATTTTATTTAATGGGTTGATTATTAGATTAAAATGATTTTGCAATAATAATGAATTATACGTTAGTTATAATGTAATTTAAACCTGAAAACTAATAAGCATTAAATCAGTACTGGAATCATTACCAAAAGTTGTAGTATAATTTATATTGTTTAAAATTCTGATGAGAATATGGATAACTATTTTATAAATTTGATTAAATTAGGTGTTGGAATCTTGACTTTCATTTAAGCTTATCTTATAATTTTTTCCCTTGGGCTTCTATTATTCAATCTAATTGTTTTTGAGACTATTGGAGAAGACTAATCTAACGTTCTATTTCTCGGGCTTGTTGTTAATCTTTATTTAAGTAATTTTTTCCTTCCTTGAAACCTTTATCTCATCGTTTAAACATTCTCGTAAGTTTGCAAAAACTCTTATTAATTGGAGTAACGCTTATTTCTTTTTATTTATGACGAAGTGCTGGAATTTCTATTATTTGGACTATAAAATCGTAGACTTGGAAACTGTATATTAAAGTGATAATCTCCTTTTATTACTGGCCTATTTAATTTTAGTCGAAGTGATAATGGCATTGGAACTTTTATTCATGGGATATCGCTATTCATTTGGAAAACTGCTTATTTACTCATTTTTATACAAATTTATTATAATTAAGCGTTTAATATGTCTGGTAGTTTCATTTAAAGTTAAATTTATTAAGAAAATTAGTATATTTAGTGCTGCTTTATACAAAAACTATAATAATTTTGAATCTACTGTCTAAATATAATTAGCCAGTAGAAAGCTTATATTGAAACTATATTTAGCACATTTCTGAATAATTTTCTTACAATACTCAATCTTCAATAGGTAAAATGGGTAATATCGCAATTGACATTGCCACGACAAATATACGAATAGTAGTTAGTATCCAAGGCCAAAAGAACCCTGAAATCTAAGCTTAATCTTTATACATTGACTAACTAGACAGAACCTTCTACTTCATAAGTATTTCAGCAAACTAAATCGAAGATTTCCAAAACCATGCAATTTTCCCCCTAATAGAAAACAACTAACAAAAACTACAGATAACTGGCGGAAGACAATCAAACATTCCTCAACAAATCCAATAAATATACGGAGTTGAGGTGGAGTCTCTTAATTCAACTCCATGTTTCATCAAATCCCTAAACTATCTTCAAAACAATGCTTCAGTATTCTTTTAGTTTGAAGGAGAGATCGCAGGTCGTATAAATGTTATAGGAGACTGTAATTTTTACTTAGAATACCCTAACATAGAGCCTATCATAATCCCGGTTTAATTCCAAGACTCCCTGTTCCCCTTTATGCTAGTAAACCTCCGTTCTGGTTTAAGTATATACAAAATCAACTCAAAGGACGACTATTAAAACATAGGAGGTTCTTGCATAGGAGGTGCAACATACATAGCTCTAGTGAAAATGCTTACAAACTACGAGTCATTAGAAGAAATGGTAAATGGGGCCTTGTAGGGCAACAACGATGAGGTGGATATGTCTGTGAGTGATATATACGGAGGGGATTACTCAGCCTTTGGACTTCCTAAAAATCTTATAGCAAGTTCATGTGCTAAACTACAATGGAATAAAAATGCATAAAGTGAGTCAATTGCACGCTCTTTGACTATAATGATGGTGTATAATTTCGCATTAATCATAAGCCTTCACGCCAGAGCGGAGGGAATACAGCGGGTCATAGTAGTAGATAATCTTATAAACATACCGCAATTCATGCAAGCAGCACAGTTCTATATAAAAACCATGAGCTAATCCGACCTTTAAGTATATTTTTGTCATTTTACAACCTATTTTGGAGCCCTAGGAGCTTTACTAGACAAGGAAACGTAATAAACACTTATAAAAATCGTATATTATTGCTACATTCTGGAACTAAGCTTCCTGTCTATATCTCTTTTCACTAACTCTAGTTCATTTTAGTCTAATTCTTTTAAAAGAGCCAGCACAGCACATAGAATATTTTCATTTCTGGACTCATTTCTAGGCTTACTGCGTTATTACCGTCTTTCCGGCTCTCTTTGCGCTCTTTATCCCGATAACTCCCTCTACGGCTGATTCTTCTACGGCTCAGGGTCTCTTTAAGGCCTCTACGGCTCCGGCTCCCTTCTTTCCTGGCGCGGTGGCGGCTGATTATTACCTTGATACTTAGCAATTGCTTACTGTCTTTCCTCATTAGAGACTGACTGATTGTCAAGCTTTACTAAATTAGGTAAAGAGGCTATCACAAAGTCCCGATAACTGTGATGCTCGGCACATGGGTTATCCCAAAGTCAAAGGACTCTAAGGCTAGGCAGGACTTAAAGAAACTAGATTTCCTCTAGATTGTCTATTAGATTCTTTCGTAGGTACAGTTCCTTTAACCGTTTACAGTGCTGGAAGTCTTTTAAGTGCTTTATTTTGTTTACACTTAGGGATAGTACTTCAAGACTAGGCATGTGCTGGAGAATGCTCACATCTTCTATTTCATTGCCCCACATGTTCAAATTACGCACTTAGTCTAGCCTGTCAACTTTAGTTCTTAGTAGGACCATGTCTGGACTCATTCCTTTGGACATTTTGAATATTTTAGAGGGAAATAAGAGAAGTGTTTCATTTGTTGGAGAGATTTATTTAAGTTAATCGCTTTTTAAGCTGTTATAGCCTTGTAGTAGCTCTCTGTAGTGGATTAGAGCGTAGCCTAGATAGTCGTAGGAGTCAGAATCGCCTGTGTACATTCCGATACTTCACATTGCCCAGTGGAAATGGGAGGCTATCATCATTCGTTTAACTATACTAAACAGTTCCTCATCTCCTCCGTATTCCTAGACAAATTCCATCACTCATTAATCATCTGGTAACTCATTAGGCTCAAATCTTCAGTAAGGAAATTAGTCATACTCATAATTATACTGAGTTTCATTAATATAAGAGGCTAAATCAAAACTTCTAGGCCCATATCCACTAAACTCATAATCTACAAACTTCACTTCATTGGTAAATCTATTATAAAGGAAGTTCAACTCACTAGGATCTCCATGCAGGTAAACAGTTTAGTCATCTCTTGGCAATATTTCTTAAAATTTACTCAAAGTATCCTCACTCAGTAACTACATTGCCTCGTCTTTTTCCTAAGTTCTATTTGTATCAATACTAGGCAAGTTGCTTATGGCATTTTATCGTCATTTCAAGGGATTTTAAACCATGGTTCATTCATTCGGGTCTATGATAGATGAAAGATCCAAATCATGGAACTTTTTGAGCTCCTTAGCAACTAAATTCCTTATATTTGGGTCCTTCATCTAGTCTCTTGGAATAGGTAAAAAGTTTTCCCAGTATTCTTCAATTCTTCTTCTGTTTTCATATGCGAAGATTCTAGGAGCTAATCCAGCTTGGCTTATTTTTTGGATTATTTGATGCTCTCTTATTTTATCTGTTACATCATCTGTTCCGAAAATTCTGTATATAAATGATTTTGGAGTAATTTCTAGATTTGTTGAAATTTTATATACGGAGTTTGAATTGCCTGTAAGATATTAAAAGGTTGTATCATTTAGACTCACATTTTCCCATGCTTGCACTGAAGACTTAACTAGTTAAAGAGCTATTACTTACTCCTATTCCATTTTTAGTATAAAAAGTTCTTAAAAATGTCTGACTAAACACCCAAAATAGCAAAGTTAGGCTTAACACTAGGACCAGAGAGAGCAGCTATTGTACTAAAGCAACCAAAATAAGCAGTGATTAACTCAATAATAGCCCATTGCAGTACTCCTTCTCCAATAATGCAATCAATTTATTACAAAATGATCTCATTTGCCTAAAGAAAATCAATAAGAAAAGCCTCAAGAAAATTTGGCATAAGTGAAAAATTCATTTCAGAGACAATTAAATAATATCTAACCTAAGCCTAGTCTTAACCTGATATAAAACTTTATCCCTTTGATTCCTACGATATTTTTACTCAAACATACATTCCTCCAATCTACAACTGCAAAAATCAGGTAACATAGACTAATGCGGAATAAAATGACAGAAATGAGTAAAAAGTAGCTAGTAAGCACTACCCTACTTCCTTAAAAATACAAGCTGTAAAAAGATTCACTGAACTTAGTAATTAAACTGCAGCTGCTAAAGAATTGAACATTCCTGTTGCAAGTTTGTCGAGATGGAGAGATAAGATAAAAAATGAGTTGTTTTAGAAAGCTCATATTTAAAACTTGTATGAAAATAAGAAGAATAGTAAACGTGATAAAATGTTCTAGGACATTGATTAAACTATTTTTGATTATTTTGAAAAGCACAAGCATGAGATTGAAGATATAGACTAAGATTTGTTATAGAGAGCGTATATTATGGCTTCAACTGCATAAAGTACTCCGAAGATCTCAAATAAATGGCTGCAGAGTTTTAAGTCTTATTATAACATTCCATAGTAATATAACATTGAGGTATATTTTAGTATTAAATTATAATATATAAGACTATTTACATATTAAATCAAAGCTCAGGTAAACTTATATAAGATTATCAATAATAATTATCTGAGTTTAAAAAGGTTTTATTATATAATATCAGTAACTGTATCAAACTAATATGCTTATACAGCTACTATAAAGCCAAGGAGGTACTTAGTATAGTATGTCTAGAATTTAGTATATTTGGAGAATCTTAATATCATAATGCATTTATTTAAATGATTTCGTTTATTATCCATTAAATTCTTTATAAGGCACAATTAGAAACGTATAAACAATATATAACACAGCAATAACAAATGCCTAGTTTTTTAGTAAAAGTATATAACACAGCAATAACTCTAATCTAACAAAAATAACACCTACTAAAAATGTTCAGACGTATTTTCGGTGCTCCACCTTCCCAGGTCCTTCCCTACTAATCCCAACGAATCCTCAGAATAAAAGACGTGTTACTAGCCTTAGTCTACAACCTCTTACTCCTAATAGCCTTAAGCTATTACATAATTTACGTAATGATTATACTAAGAAAGTGATCTGATACAACAAGTGATATTGGCTGAGTGTACTACTAAGCAAGAGGCAAGGTTTTTACTGAGGACAACGAGGGTAATATATCAGCCTGAGACGCAACAGATTTAATTTCTCCTTCCTAAGACTCCACTGGCTTTTTCGTCCCAGTCCACCTATTCCGTATAAGAAACTAACGTATGGACTACTGTACAACTGCATGCGTGAACAATCAGGACTGTGTGGATGATCCCCCATTAAGAATAGGAAGATGCGAGGCTAATGGATACTGCAGTGAGTTGCAATGATGCCCGAATATGGACCAGGGGTCCACCTAAGGCATTGAGAGCATTCGTCTATAAGGAATTGAAAACATTCACTTGTACATTTGAACAGGAATTGCGTTTGATTAATACAACAGCCCTGATTACTCTAATAATGAAGATGAAGCTTTGACGAGATATGATAGTGACAATGCTGTTGATTTCAGGTTTAGGGATATTTTAAATGAGGCTGATATTAACTAAATTGAGGATATTAGGTATACAGGGGCTATTATTCATATGAAGATGAAATGGAATTGTAATATCAATGACTCTGACTGCGATCCTAGTCCTTCTTGAAGTAGGAAGGATGCGAAGGATATACAGGCACCGATTATTGTAAACAGAGTTGAGCATTAGTACATAGACGGTGAGCTGGTAAGAGATTATTACAGATGGATTATGGTAAAAGTGTATGTAGACAGTTCTGGGGTTGGGTGGAAAATTTCCCTTGTTAACATTGTACTATAGCTTGCGTCATTTTTAGCTATAACAGAACTTATCGTTTTTATTACTGATATGTATCTATGGTATTGCTTAAAAGGTAAGAAGAAGGATATCATGAGAGGGTTTAAACTTATTGATAGTGTTGATTTTACTGATAAAAAAGATAGGCTTGATTATATTTTAACTAGGAGAAAAGAAATTGAGTGAATAATGTATTAAGGTTTGGTTATAAAGTTCAGTTGTTTTGATAGGTTTTAGTACTGGGAGTGAATGGAGTTTCTATTTTTAGCTAAAGCTTCTTGTCGTTTTTACAAGTGGTTAATCTGATCCTTTAGGTTTTATAAGGTAGTGTTGTTGTATTTATTAAAAGAGTCATTTCAGTGGAGAATTCGTTGTTCGTGAGTTTTTAATTATTGTTCTTTTATATACAAGGTTTACTCTCGTTGTTATAAAATTTTATAAGGCTTCCCTTGCTTGAATTTAGTTAGTTAATTGTGAATTTTTTGGTGTTTTTTAGCTGTTTTTGGATTTGTAGTAGGTTATTTGATTTATCCATGCTGGTTTTAGAGTGTATTATAGTTAGATTGTAATTATTCCATGTTTTTTAGTACTTATTAAGCTTACTATATAGTTTAGACCTTTAGTTTATCAACATGACTAGCAATACTTTTTGTAAGTAAAGTGTCTTAAATCAATTCTAACACGATATTCCTGCACATAAAATGATTTACTTAATGATTGCACCATTACTCTTATTTATTCACATCATTCTATTACTCTTATAACTTTTCAGAGTGTGTCATAACTTATTTTTATAACTATTAAATCATCTTGCATTTATTAAATATTTTCTCTTTAGCTTTATTTAATTGCTTGTTTCTAGAGTCTATGTTAAACTTCTTATATAGGATTTACTAAAATCTAACTTTTAGCTATTGCATGCTCAAATCTACATGCTTAATATCATACTGTAATGATCTCTTTATCCTATTACCTTAAATATACCGTAACCTGGACAATTCAGTTTGAATAGGCTTTGGACTCAAACTTTTAAGCAATTTTTGCCTTTTAGCATCTCTTTATTATGCAACTTTTCGCTTTGATGACTTATTACTCCTTCTTTTTAATCTATTCCCTTTATTTTATCTTAAATCTGATAAAGTCTTTTATAGCCTTTTCTTTTACTTGTATTTATCAATATACGACAAACTTGAATCTTTCTTAGATAAAGTTTACATCTTTTATTATACATAATAAATTAGTTACCTACGGAAACTGCTTTTATCTTAATAACAAAACACTACATAAACTATCTAATTACTAAATATATCTTTAAGGTTATATGGAACTAAAGAGTGAGCTTTATGAACCTCATCTCCTACTTATTTCATAATAGAGCCTCTTAGATCTTCATGTATAATATAAGTTAGTAATGTTTACTTTTCTTGTATCTTATTAAGAATAAATGAGCATAGGTAAATATGCCCTCTTATTGAGTCGTTTTCAGGGTATGTCGGATTATCTACTGATTGCATTGTTATAATAAATCGAGTTTCAGACAAGGGAAAGCATTTCTATAATACACAAAAGTCTCTAATTTATGCTTGTCCTATTTTTTTATAATAAATTGAATTGAATTAAAGTTTATTTGGTAAAACTTCAATTATATTCGAAGAATCAATCAAACTATTATAATATTTTCCATTTAAAGGGTTTTTCAAGTACTATACCAATACTTTAATCTCCTCATTAATAATAATATCACTTCTTATAATAAATCTTCCCCCTGGAGCTTATTTTTGCATAGTATTCGCCTCTTTTATGCCATAATCCAATATTTATCAGTCATTTCCTGAATCTAGTAGTATTTCAGTTTCTTTTAAGGCATTTAACCCTAGAATCTCGTACTCAGTAAGTATAGGATCTGTGATTTCTCTATTGACTTAAGATCTTGTCTAAATGAATTTCAGCTCTGGAGAATCAGGCTCTGAGTATGATTCATTATCACTATAAGAGGGATTCAAATAGAAAACTGTTCCTTCTATAAAGTGCTTTAAACATGTCAGAGAGTCTGGATTAGATAGTCCTGGGCTATCTTTTTTATACAGTCCGTATAAAGTAACTATTGTATTATTATGGCTTTACTCTATTATAAAGATTTGCTTCAGTTCAGGCTTATTCTTTTCTATTAGGTAAAAGTACTGGTCGTCGTGATAGAATTTTTGTACTATTTCTTAGGAAATTAGTTTGGATTTATATTGATAGGTTAAGTGGAGGAAAACGTTCTACTAGCAGTCTATTAAGTATGGTTCTCAGGCTTTTCTAGAAAATGCATCATTTAAAACAGCCAAAACTTCTCCTATTTAGCAGTTTATTATAATTTTTGCTTTGAATTATACAGGGTCTTGGCTATATTTTGGAAAATACTTTGTAATTATAATTTCTAGGAAATTTTCGTTGTTTAGTTAAAAATAATTATTAAAAACACCACTTAAATAGATAAATAATGCTAAAAATCCGACTATTTTTAGCATAGTTCCTACTGTAAACGTTACAAAATAGCAGAAGGCCGCAAAACATAGCATGAAAGTTATGAATTGTTTTTATTTATTATCATTTCCTTTATTCTAAACAACTTCATGGTAGACTGCTGATCCTTTTAGTCCTTTAACTACATAATCTTATTCCTTGATTCTATTAATTTGATGTTAAACACTATTTGGTATAATTTAAGTGGATAATTATTATATAAGTGATTCATTCATGATACTTTGATTTTATTGAGTATTTCTTTTACTTTTAAACTTATCTTCTCTTACATTTAAGCTAGAGAAAAATCTCTCTCTTACTTACTAAGATGCTTGAAATAGTTAGTAATACCATTTGTTATACTGTTTTTAATTTTCAAATTTCAGAGTTAAAAGTACTTTATCATTTTTGCTTATTTATACAGCGTCTGGAAGTGTTCCTATAGAAACTGGTTTTACATCACAATTTGCTAATGATTCATCAAATCTGATTTATTGAGATTGCTTGTCCTTGAAGTATTTTACTATATTATTCTTAAGTATGACATAACGTTTGTTTCAGATTAAATTACGTTTAACATAAAGTAAGTCAGAAATACTTCTTTCCATTTTTACTAATATTAATGATAAGAAATGTTATAAGTTTGATATTAGTAAAATTGAAACATTTAGAAATTGACTGATTAATGTACAAAAAGAAGTTTATTATATTCATATTACTGGCTCTCTTTCTACATGCAAATCAACTGATTGCCTTCCAGAAATTAAAACTAAATCTTCATTCATTATAACTAAACCTGCATGATTCAACAGCAAGTAACACATTTTGGAATCTGATAAACTCTTCATAATCTATATTATCCAGTACTTATCTTAACAATCTAATAGTTTTAATTCTATGAAATTTATCTAAGCACTCTTAATCCGAAACAGGCCACCTCCTATCAATTTCACATATTTACGTAAAATACATAGGACATCTTGCTGAATTGAGATGCCAATCATCATTATGCGAGTAAATACTTCCCCTACTGTTAGCTTTATCACAGCTTATTTCTGTAAATGTAGCACAAACAGTTTAACACCTGCCGCATGTCATATGAGTACATGCGTAATTTTTCATTCCTTTAACCCCGCACTCAGGATTAGGACACGACATTGTTGCCCCATCTTCCATAGCTTAATCCCATTAAATTTTCAAGTCTTTAAATTCAGCACATTCAAAATGCTTAGAAGTTGCTATTTCAACCTCCAAGTACTTCTCATAATCCCACTCGTACCCTTCTTAAGCAACTGGCATTTCATTATAACATATATTACAACTCATCTTACCACAGCTAGGACGTTGACAGAAGAACCCACTCATATCGTTCATTTTAGGCCAAATTTCAAAGTACTTGCAGAAAGGGCATTCTTTTGCCATTTCATCATCACCTATGATAAACTCTTGCATTAGAAACATATAGGTGTTTAGCTGTTCACTGTCTAACTGTCTTTAAATTTCAACAGAATTAAGTGGAATTCTGCACTGGGTACATTTTGCTGGAAGATAATCTTAAGGTTGGCTCAGAATCATGTCGATGAAGTTTTGGCTGTTTTTAGAGCAAATATGATGGCCTTAGTCACATCTTATTCCTGTATGGTCTCTTTCTAAAACAGAGTTGCATGCAGGATATTTCATCATCCTTTTCAGTTATCTTTACTTATATACTAAATTTAATAAATCGTTATGTTTATATTTTAACAGGGTTGTTTGGGTAATTAAGTGTTATTAGTATTTAATTGATTTTCTACTATAGCTGATATACAAATCCCAAACAACTAAAAAACATATTTAATTATCAAGCATTAATAATCTCCTGCGCAGTAGTAAACGCTTTAACCAAACAAAACCTCTCGTCAGCTCCAGTGATTAGCATATGATCAACTTCCGCCAAGGTGCAACAAATTTTAGCCTTTTTTAAATCAGAAAGATCATTTTGCAAAATTGTGTCAAAGAACTGATTAATCAAAGCATCAGGGGACAATCCATCTAGAATCATCTCTTCCACAACTTCCTCCATGTCCTCAAATGATCCCCAGCATGTATTAAAGACATTATCAATTACTTCATCATTAACAACAGCTGCAGTCTCTTGAATCATCTCCGCAGTGATATCATTCCCATACAACTTCGAGGCACTTTACAAGGCTGTAATTGATTTCCTTAAATCTCCATCAGCTATGAAAATCGCAGAGTTTAAAGTGTCCTGATTATACCTAATACCTTCACTATCACAAATATACTACAATCTCTAAAAATGCGCTTATTCTCCTATCGATTAAAACCTAAATTTAACACATCTTGACAGCAATGGATCAATCACCTTACTTATATAATTGCAAATCAAGCAAAATCTAGTGACTTAAGTAAACTTTTCAATAACACGTCTCAATGCGGACTGAGCGTCACTAGTAAGTAAATCAGCTTCATCTAATATAATGATTTTAAATGCCGGACAGTCTTAGTCTTGATTCCTAGTAACCGCGACTTATGCAAACTTTTTAATTTTTTCCCTTACAACTGCAATTCCACGATCATCCGATGCATTAAGCTCCAGTACTCTCGTTTTGTATAAAGAATGCCCAAATAACTGCTTAGCAATTGCAAGTATAGTCGAGGTTTTACCAGTTCCAGGAGGTCCGTAGAACAGTAAATGCGGGAGTTGCTTTGATTCAATACATCGGTTAAGAGCTGAGACTACTTGGTCCTGATGGGCAATGTCGGATATAGTTTTAGGTCTGTACTTCTCAACCCAGGGCAGGTTTTACTCTGCGTTTGTTTATTAGGCCACTGGGGCTAGTGTGCTCTGGAAGTAAGATTGCTTCATTTCTGGCGGGATTTTAGATAAAAATGAAAAGAATACCTGTGGAAGAGCCCTG
>CAKKTI010000210.1:17830-35989 GCA_920105805.1 Condylostoma magnum
TATAAATAATCTTAGTCTATATATTGCAGCTTTAATAAATAACATTAATCTATCTAATATAATATGCGAAGGGACATTTATAAGGGTATCAGAACAAATCAGACAGTTAAAGATTGCAGCTCTTGCTGTTCCTACTATTATTGTCCAGTTTGTTAAGGAATATGTTAGAAACAATGAAATAATACTAATAATTGATCTCATCATTGTATTTATAATAAAGTAAAGGAAGTGAAGGATCATTAATATTCCTATAAAAGATAAGGAGGCAGACCATTGTTGTATTTTAAAAAGGGACATAAAAGCGAGACAGCAAGAAGAAAGCGATGCAAACCTGATAAATGTTATGATAAGGTAGTTTATCAAATAAGGAGATATCGTAAAAGAGATTTTAGGTTTTATATGACTGACACAAATTTAATACTATCAATATACAAGAAGTAGTATGGAGAGTATAAAGCTTCTATCCATTTACCGGCTATACCATTGGGTGACAACAAGTTTTTTAGAAATTAATACATGTTTCTGAATAATTTTTGAAATATTTTGTTTATATATGGTTGGTAGATGCTTATTCAAAGATTTTAGGGCATCAAATATAGAAGAGTAATCATAATACTTAGAAATGGGATATACTATAGATAGGATGCACTATGTTTAAAATATACACAATTAAACTATTTTAAGCAATTATTACAGAGAATATATGAGTCATGTACAATAAATCTCTTTAATAAGCTTTAAATCATCTAACATATAAATAGGAAGAATATACAATTAAAAAATAAAGGTCTACTACTAACTAATTCTTCTTTTTTTAATCCATTCCTTTATTATTGTAATAACATTCAAAACCATAGTAATAAAACTTACAATAATAGATACCAATATTCCAATACTAAGTAGAAACATAGCTATTAAAGATGCATTTTAGATTTCCTCAATGGTCATATTGTCTTATGCAAGATAGCTTAGGTTTAATGAAGCAGATACAATAGTGAACCATGAAAGTATATTAGAAAAATTCTCAATAGTTGAAAATTTAAAGGGGCTTATCATGACTAAATAGCAAAAGTACTGTTTAAAAATTACAGTTAAATTCAATACATTGAGAGCATAAAATTATGCATAAGGGTAATTCTACAAACAAACTAAGATCAAAGATAATACGAATCTTTACAGGTTAGTAAACAAGATCACATTTTTAGATAGCACTGAGTTTTATTTTATCTAGTTCTATAATATGTAATTCTTATATAGCTGATCTTCATTATTAGGGTCAAATTTCCTTAAATTAATATTCAAGATATAAATGTTTAATCCTATTACAGATATTCCTGATATACCTATCACTAAAGCATTAAAAGCATCATTAAATTTGCCAAAGTTTGCTATGATTTAATCTAAAAGGCAAAATTAAACTCATAAATAAGCTTATAGTAATACTTATAAAAACACTTTAAAAACTAACAGGTCACACAGCTTTTTAATCAGTTACTTTCTCAAAATTAATTGAATACCTTTAGCAAATAATATCAGTATTCCTAGCGATGCTATTAAAGATAAGGCTGATCCTGTATTTACAGTAAATATTCACGATAAGTCACTATAAGCAGATAACTATGTCAATTCCTCATCATTATAAAAAATAGTATAATAATTCGGGAAAAACATAAGATTTGTATACGATAATGAATGAAAGAACTGCTATAATTGGTAATTTTAGTAAAAGTTCATATATTTTAGCATAGTAATGTACTGTTTCTACTCCAAAGATCTGAAAAGAAATCCTACTTCAAACCTAGGTGAAATACTTTGTAGTAAAACTTATAAAAACACAAGAATCCCAACAGCGTACATCAGTGCATTTCCAGCGATTTCAATTTAACTAATGTCTTCTCCTTTATAAGATGGTAGTTGATAAGTGATATCGTACTCCTCGCAGCTTAGACCCAATTAACTGTAAATCTCATTATCATTCCTTATAATGAATTAGATGTTCTCGTTTTCTTTTATACTAGTCTCAAACTATACTATGAAATATATTTGATCCGTAAACACATTATCAGGCTCTTCTACAATAATTTGATAATTTATTTCATTGCTAAAGTTTATAATTAAAGATTATTCAAAGTTTCTCTAGAAAATCTTCTATGAAAATTCAGCTAAAAAGAAGTAATCGTAATCTTGCTGATTGTTATAGACAATGGAGACTTACGGCCTTTTATTCTATTAGCATTTCGTTCCCTAGCAAATTCAACCAGTCTCTTGATTACACTACTCGTCACATCCATCACCAGATACAGTATTCCCGTCATCGCATTCGTATTCTCCGAAGTTTACACCATCTCCGCATACTTCTAAACAAATCTCATTAAAGTCCTGCTAGAAACTCACCTTTTATTATCATTCATCATATTAGTAGTCAAAATTTGCGCCAAATCCTTCTAACTATGAGCACTGGATGCATTCATTATTATAAAGTATAAAGCCATCATCACAGCTTTGACATATAACTTCTTCCTCTAAAACGCATTACTTGCAGTTTGATTAGCATGGATAACACTTAAAAGGGTTTTCTAGATAAAACCCATCACTGCAAATGCACTTATTATTAGAGATTTAAAAGTTTTCTATACATTTTTTGCATGTCGCATCGTTTTCAATGCAAGTTGGATCTATACTAATAAGAAAATCATTAGATCCAATGTGTACCTAGACATTTTGAGTATCATTGGTATCCAGCTCTAGCTAAAATTAAATCTGGAAAGAGTACTCACTTAATATATGCAAATAGTAGTTGATTATCTCATTATTATAAGCCAACTCTACCTACTCAGTATCAGAAGACTGATCAACTTGTATAATAAAGAAATTATTATCAATTCCCTTAAAGTAAGCTTCTGGAGTTAGTAATTAACCTTGTACCTCCTCTGAATTGCATTAATAATCACATCCATCTCCGTTTTCTAAGTTTCCATCATCACATTCATTTTACCATATATTTATGCCATCTCCACATATCTCACTACAATTATTGATGAGTAGTATTAGAGTAGGTTGATCAATATCTTTTAATGCATGTGTAAAATTAAAACCGAATCCTTGGAAATGACTGCATTGAGTACACTTGTCTTAAAACAGGATTTCATTATCAAAACACTGCAAGCAATAGTTGTCTTATGAGATAAAGCCTCCTTCTCTACATACACAAAAGCCACCAATCATGTCAAATCCTTTATTACAGTCTGCACATGTACTTGGATCTATACAGTACCTACAATTTTCTTTACATTGAATGCAACTATCAGAGGAGGTTTCTAAGCCATATAGGCATTTTAAAGGACAACTTCCATTCCTATTCAAGTAGCCATTTCAGCAGTTTTAACTCTATTTTGCTATTTCTAGTTATCTTTCAAGGGACATTCTATCAAATGAAAACAATAAATAATGGATCTCTCCAATAAAGCCTTGACCTAATATTATCTCAGGCTATGGGACTATACTAATACTATTCTAATAATAACTCGAGATAATCTAATCGTTATACAAAAGCTCTATTTAATATTTCTGCTCTTTACTATCATATCACCAAGTAAATCCAAGATAAATTCAATATTAAGGACTGGAAATATCCCCAATTTCAATACTTAAAACAGAGGGTTCAGGTTGAGAATAAATTGTTATCTAGCATACAAATCCGTAAAATGATTTCAGAATTTCAAACTAAGCATAGTTAGTGGCTCCATTTCCCATTCATAATATTTTTCCAACATCCAAAGGTCTGACAAATAATAAAAAGGAAAATGAGTCTTAGTTGAATATATCATTATTAGTAATTACAACCACAGCAAAATCATTGCCATCAAAAACTAACCCTTGATTTAATCTGTAAATTGGATCATCAGCTTATACGTCAGGTGTATTGTTTGCTCCTTTTCTCATTATTCAATCAGGTGTTTATTTCTGCTAGAAATCATTGATTAAATTTACTCCTACTCTAATTTTGTGTTCTAAATCAGGACAATACCAGCTTGAATACTCTGTAAATCCACAATTATTTATCAATAATGGATGCTTATCTGTCTAATAATCAGGAACTAACTTACAGATTCAACAAGGATTAGAGAAAACTTCATAGTCACACCAAGGATGCCCATTATAACATTGATTTTATTTTTGAATGAATGTAAAATCATCTATTTGCCCAAATCTTAAGTAATCGTTTTTATATGATGTCTTGTTACTGAAATAAAGCATTGAATCCCCTGTAGTAACAATTCCATCACAAATTGTGGCTTATTTAATAAAATAGCCTAAGTTTTGTTGTTCAATTAAATCATAGTTAAAGGCTATAGCAATATCAGTCAGGTCTAATTAACTAATGTTATTAAGTTATTGCTCAAATTGAAAAACTCCTGATTCATACAGAAAAATCTACCATCTTTGTAGAGTAGGCTGCAGATTGATTATTTCTAGTTTTATGTCTATATTAGATAAATCAGTAAGAGTAACCGGTTGGCAATCAAATCCATTAAAGTTAGTTTATAGTTCATTTGTCAATTAAATAAACTCTATCCTTACGTCTAAAAGTCCATCATGACTTCTTATTTATACTAAAGAGATGTTTTAGGTCGGGTTCACAATTTCAAATTACATTTAGAAACTAAAAGGGCCAGTGAATGATTAAGAAAGGTCTTTTGTTACTTACAACTCAAACTTTTGCTGATTTTCTATCTTATCTATATTCTTCTACTCTTGCATGTAGTATATTAAAATGTAAGGATTGTTTTTACTTCATTATAGGATATCACTAGTCCATTATTATAGATAAGAGGACATACTCGGGATATTTACTAAGATTAGCTCTTTATAAAACATTAGTTAGCTTTAAAATCCTTAAAAATTAAAAATATTATCCTACGAATTCCCTCCTATGATAAAGCTAGACTCTGCTTCTATGGCATAAGGTTAGTTTAGGGAAAAGGACTGACTAATTATATCCGTGGTGAAATCTCCAATTCATACATAAAGTTAACTATCATCTGCATCTTAGCATACAGCGTTATAGTACCATTATCTCTTATAGCTTGCTGAAAAATTGGCTTAATATATATCTGAGTTGATTTTTAATCTTCATAAATTTTTGTTGGTTAGTACAGACATGGAATCACTTGTACTACTGAATTCTATTGTGCATTTGTCTGTTAGAGAATGATTTTAGAAGTATCAATAGCTAAAGCAAAAGTTATCAATACTAGGCTACTTTACGTAAAGACCAAATTCATTCAATTCGTATAAGAAAGATTCATCTAGCTTATGAACTTTAGGAGCAAAATCTTCTGAAATATCTAAATTAATTGAACTTATATAGTGGAATGTTTGGTATATCTGGAACTAGGAAAGAACACAAAGCATGGTCAGCACTATAAAGAATTTTCCCATATTTTATTATATAAGGCTGGATACTTAGCTAGATTAGCTGAAATTTAATAAGGAATTTATGTTTCAACTATTAAAGCAAGAATCAGAGAAATTTATTATTGTTGAGTAGTAAATAATGGTAAGCACATAATTTCTAATTATTAAAGTAGCGGAACTAGCTAATATGTATTGAAATGATGATTGATTCTAAATAACAATAATGATAATTTGACAATTAAAAAGTTAGCATAGCGGCATTTAGGATAGTATGAAACTCAAAAGGACTATACAATCAAGTGTATAGCATTTAAAAGTAGATGCAACAAAAAATAATCTAATTAAAGATATGACTAGAATAAGATTGTTCATTTTTATCAGAAAGTCAAGTAATAGATATAAGTATTTTGATCCATTTTATTATTTCTTGATTAATCTAAGGCAACTATAGTAGGAATTATTCATGCAGAGATAATCTTGCAAAGTTTATACCGGTTTTACTCAATGTAGTAAAAGCTTAAAATTCAATAATAAATAATAAGATATAATGCGTTGTGTGAAAATCAATAAGTTTAATTGTATTTTGATAGTATCATACATTAAAATTCTAGACTATTGTGTATATTTTCCCTTAGTATTACATATTATACGTTTAATAAAGTAAAAAGGGTTTTGATAAGTATTTTAAATTTAGTATAATTATTGGATCAACCATTTTTATATAGAGAGTGTGGTATACATTATATAAACAAAATGGAATATGCTTCAATAATAATCGGTGCAACTTTTTCAGTAGGACTAACATTATCTCCGCTCCCAAAATTAATCGAATGCGGCCGAAAGAATTAACTTCACCTTGTTTCCAGCCTCTTTCTATACATAAGTGGATATTTAAGAGTTATGCTAGTTATTTTTGGAATACTAAGATAAAATATCCCATACACAATATCGTAAACATGCACTTTTATAACATCTAACTTTGCTTTATTTGTATATAATTACTACAATAGAACAATACTTCAGCATACATTTCAATTCGCATTTGCTTTGATTGTGAGTGTTTCTGTTTTTACTAGAATTCCTTTAGAGGTTACTGCCGCTATAGGAATGGTCCTAAATGTATCCTCTTTCGCAGCCCCAATACAGAAACTACAACAAGCCATATAAACAAAAAATAATGAGTACTTAGACATCAACCTTATAGTAGCCTCCATGATCTGCACCTCAGCCTGGACAATATACGGAAGCATAATAGTAGAACCAGTGATACTGTTTCCTAACATAGCTGGTCTATTCCTTTCCCTAGCAAACTTCTCAGGCTACCTATGGCTTAAAGGCTATATAAGTGAAAATTTTATAGTAGTAAAAGCCTTAAAGAGTGTTTTAGTTAGAAATAATAAAGATTAGTAAATGGAAGACCGTCGAACTCTCTTAAAAAAGCTTTTAATAGTAGATCCTGAATACAGATCTCCTATAGAAATAATACAATTAGCTAATATTCTAAAAGTAACTTCAATACAGACAGTACAATTTTTCCAATAATACCAAGACTCTCTGGTTTTATAAGATCTCTGTAGCAGACTACAGTATGTAAAATATCCCTTAAATTCTACAATTTTTAACGAAGGAGATGCAGGTGATAGCTTTTATATAATAATTAGAGGAAGAATCACTATTAATATAACCATTGTTGACAGGGGAGAATCATAATAGAAAAAAGTTGCAGAATTAAGAGAAGGGGACAGTTTTGGAGAACTGGCTTTACTATTCGATTAGCTTAGACAAGCAACTGCAATTACAAATGAGGACACTGAGCTGGCTGTACTTAAAAGAGAAGATTATAACACTATAGTAAAGGGCATTCACTCATCAAGAATACAAAAGATCCAAAAATTCTTCAGGCATATACCTGTTTGAGGGGATCTGAGTCCTAAAATGATGTAAAATATAGCCTCAAAGTTAAAAATTAAAGAATATAGAACTGGTGATCTAGTCATGAAGTAAGGATCTGTATATAAAACTATATTTTTTATATAGAAAGGTAGTGTATAACTAGTAAGGCGTATTTCTCTTAATCAAGTTGTGTAAAAAATGACTAAAAGTTTTGATGTGAGATAAGTTTTAGTATAGTTCTCATGCTTGGGACCTGGAGAAAAAATTGGAGACTATGAAGCTCTTTTTAATAAAGAAATAGAATTCAGTGTAATTTGTCAAATGCCATGCACTATTTATTAAATCGATATAATTGATATAAAAAAGTATAATGAATTTTTAGGGGAACTATAACAAGAAGCTTATAAGTTAAATCCAGATGATAATAATCTTAGGAAAAAGTACTTGGAAGAAGCCAGATGGGAGAAGTTTAAAGATAACTATATTAAAAATATAAGGAAACTTAAAAAGTAGTAAATAAAATTTGCAAGGAAGCCATTAGTGTCTCCCAAAAGACTAAGAGTTCTTACTCCGGATAATCTGTTTAAAAAGCCAAGTAACTATATAAAGCTAACCCCACTTAAAAGGCATATTCCTCTAAGAAGTTTTATTAATACTTAATTTATATACTGATTGTGCCAATTCACATGGAATTTCTTCGAATATGATGGATTGAGTTGACTGGTCAATTACTTGTTATCTATGATTGATAGGACTGTATTCTGATCTAGGTGTTAGGGATTTTATGTAGTCATTTTCATAGCTATAACCTTATGATTCATCACTAAAATCAATCCCTAACTTTTCATTAAACAACTTCTCTACTCTATTAATCGACTGTATATAAACTACCTGTCCTAAATGTTTTTAATTTTAAGTTCAATAGGAAAAAGTTGCAACATTTCGTCTATTTTAAGCCCTTTTTTTATTAACTTTTTTACTTTTATGATACTTTCTCCTATCTAGGTCAATTGCAGTATATGCCCTATAACAATTAAAACATACTTTAATCTTTTTGTAATAATTTGCAGGTTTACAGTGTTAATATGAATTTATCAATTGAGTTAGGTTAGAATCTGATTAATCTTACATTTTCTATTTTCCAGGTTAAGCATTCCATTTGGAGTCTTATCTTCTAATTAGTCCAATAAAACAGATTTCATGTTTATACTAAAAATACCTTTTGGAGCTTTTAATTAACCGTCTAACTCAGAGTTAATTTATCTTCAATCATCTAAATTGCAATACTTTTTTGATTTACAGTTTTAGAAAACTTGCATATTTATAATGATTAATTAAGAGTTATTTATTACTGATATTATTGATCAGCATCCTTAACACTTTGATTAAATAGATATTGACAAGTTTAAAGAAATCAGAAAATAATCATAAAGTCTTTAAAGCACTGGTATTCATAGAATTTAATCAGAAAACAGATAAGATAAACTTCAAAGCATGAATGATGCTATATATTAAAAAGATTAATTAATAAAGCTAAAGAGATAGTAACTAATAGAATAATAAGAAAAGATGTAAAAGGCAAGAAAACGGTATTTAAAGGAAAGAAAAGCCAGAATTCTAAGATTGAATAAAAATCGGTGAGAATAGATAAGTAGAAAGGTGAAAGTTAGGCCACCCAGTAAGAACTTTTATGAGGATTATCCAATAAAACCTGCTTTTAGCTTTTGGGAATATTTAGTAAAATGTCCTTCTACAAAAAATCTGTCAATTTTTATACCTGATACTTTATTATACTTAGAAAAGAAGTATTTTTTATATACAGACGAAGGATAGCTATAAATTAAATCTGATTTTGGACTGTATAAGTTCTATAAACACTTATAAAAGCAGAGCAACTAAAATCAAAGTACCGCTGCTGTACTGAGATCTAAAAGCACTGAATTAAATACGAGTTGTACTTTACTTAATCAGATGAATTTTGAAAATAAAGTCTACTAAAATGATTTATAACCATTCCAAATGATTTAAAAGTACATTTAAACATATTAAGATAGACCTGCCATTACAAGATTGTTTTGAAATATTGATAATGTAAATACAGCCTTATTTATTAACAGTAGCATGGATTAGCAGTTTGCAAAGAATAAGTTTAACAATTAGTACTTAATTGATACATCCTAACCATAAAGCTTAGAGTTGTTTGTAAAATCGGGTAAATCTATTAAAAAGTTTGAAAATTAAGCTGAAAATCTAATAAAATACTTGAATTAAGGTTATAACTTCCGAATAACGAGCATAATCCTAGATTTTATTACAACTTAAGATCATATTCCTTACCTAATAAACTGTAAGTAAATAATAGTAGATGAGACTACAATTCCATAATGCAGATTACCTTTACCTTATCCTGGGGCAAAAGTAGCACAAAATAAACCATCAATCGATGAAAATCAAATAGAATCAGTGCATTGCAAGCTTTGTAGATTAAATTACGCTAATTTTGAACTGTCTCATTAAGTTCCTTATAAAAGCTTGCTAGTTTACAAGATTCATGCTCTTAATAGAACAATGTTACCCTTCAATGTAGATCATATAATAATGTTACATTACCAACTGATTTCATAAAATGTGCGAATATGTGATATTTGTTATATGTTGATAACTGCAGAGATGGAGCTTATTGAATGTGAGAGGACCTTTTCTAAAATTTTGAACATACCATTTAAGGATTTCAATCTTTATGAAAATTTTGATAATCAACACTTTTTCCTACCTAAAAGATTAAAATAGTACAGAATTTTATTGATTATGAAGGGAGATTAAGAATAAATGGACTTTAAAGGAAAGTTAATAATATAATTTGGCGGGTTTACGCATGAATATACAGTACATTCTCTGAAGAAACTTTGCTTTTATAAAATTCTGTACTTTTTAGCTCCAGTGTCTTTAGATCTAGATTCGTTTTTGAGGAATTTAAGCATAAAGTTTGTACTCAAGAATGAAAGTACCTAATTTTAGTGCAATCACAAACCATTAAAAGAATTCACCCCAGATTTAGTTCAAGGATAAGGAATGAAAAATATTAAATTTCTGTAGTTCTGGGATAAACAAAGCTAAAAATCCTACTCTATAAAGCAAATAACAGGCTTTACTTTTGACAAAGTAGTACTGAAGAATAATATAAATATTCAGCTTACTAAATATAAAAAAGTGTATATTCCAAGTCCTCATTTCTCTACTCCAGATCCTTTTCCAATAGAATGAATGGAAATATTCAAAGAAAACCTCCCAGAAGAAAGTTTTATAAAAAACGAGTAAAAATTCCAATACACTCCCTAAATAGAAAAGAAAATCTACCTCCAATACGACAAAATATACTACCCTTAGTTCAGCACAACCAAAAAAGTATCTAAAACCTCCAGAAAACTTTACAAACCCAAAACATTCTGCAAAACTTCCTCAAAACGCCTTAAAAAGCCTAAAAGAAGCTTAAAACGCCTGAAAATGTTCCCGGAACCTCCCACTGACATCTCAGAGGACATCAAATCAATATACACCAACGCTAGTTCTTTCCTCTCCCACCGCAACTTGAGTGCTAAGACGATTTCTATTCTTTCTTAATAAATAAATGTCCGTCCCTCCTCGAAACTTCAAACTCCTGGAAGAGCTTGAAAAATCAGAACATGGCCAAACAGACCACAGTATAAGCTACGGTCTGGAAGACTCTAATGACATCACTCTGTCCCGATGGGTTTGCATGATAATGGGCCCAGATGGCACTGCATTCGAAGGTAGATTTTACTCCGTTTTAGTAGAAACTGGTGCAAATTACCCAGCACAACCTCCAAGCGTGCAATTTCAAACTAGAATCAATTTACCATTTGTTAATTAGAATAATGGGTGTGTTGATGCTAGACAGCTGGCTGTACTTAGAGACTGGAACCCAACTGGGACCATAGAGCACGTTTTGTTAGGGATTAAGGCGGAAATGCAGACAAATGCTAATAAGAGACTTAGCCAGCCGGGAGAAGGAGAAACATATTGATTTAGAAGTTTAATTCTTTTGATAAAAGATGGAATAAGTCCTCGCTGTATTCTTTACTGAACCAGAATGTGTTTTTGTTGTTTTCTACTTTTTGTTGGGGGGCAGGGGAGAATTAAAGGGAGGAGGGTAGAATTGGTTTGGGCTTTTGGTGTGATTTTAGTATCAGGGGGACTTTTGGCCTTAGTGGAAATTACCGTTTTGTTACCTGGGAGAAGTTAATAGAGTAGCCGGAGGGACTTGGGATGGGCTTTTAGAGGGATTTGAGCTTTTGAGGGTTTTGGAGTTTTATGTTACGTGTGATCCTAGGCATCAGTTTCTCTTTGTCTGGATGATATTTTGGAGAGTGTAACGGAAGAAGCATGTGAGTGAAGTCTCTTTTAGCATATCTTGAAAAGCTGACGGATTAAGGGATATGGGGTTATGGGCTATAAGCAAATCTTTTCTCATGTGGCTATTTACATTAACTTGTAATAGGCTATCTTTTCAGCATCTTCTGATAATTAACCATTGAGTTACTCCTTCGATTTTAATCTACAAAAGAAGCTTCAGGTGAAACCTGCTTAGATCGCCTCTCAATTCTCCCTTACTACAGCTAAAAACTCATAGTTTTCTGCCTTCTATCCTACAACGAGTAATTAACATGATAATATCCTTAATTAGGCACTTCATCCTTTTTCCTTAAGTTTTCATAATAATCCTTCCTGCTAATTCCCTAGTACTTTGTCTTTTTCACCTGTATATCACCTTAATCCTATTTTTTTAGCTTTTCCAACTCAGATTAAATCAAAACTAATAAATCATCTTAATCCATTTTCTTCACAGGTTACTGTTTACTCTTACCTTAACAATCGATTAAGCCCTTATTTTCTTCTACCCAAATAAAATCTGTTTACTATTCCCTAAAATTTGAATTCTCTTTTAAAATCCTCTTCCAGCCTTGCTAATACAAATAAACTCTTCCATTTAATAGAAAATTACTAAGAATTAAGCCCTAATCCAATTTCAACTCGCTGGCATGTTTCTTCTAGCAGTCTTATAAGAGTTTCCTCCGTATTTTCTCTCTCTCTTTTCTCCTTTACTAACTCTTAACGCACTTTACCCTGCATTTCATCAAGCATTCTTCCAAATTTACTGTGAGATTCTTCCCTTATTCTTCTTTCTTCCTCTAATTTGTCAAACATAGTATTAATTTCCTCTCCTATACTCTTAATAATCCTCTCGTAGCTCTCCTCTCTAATCCTCTTTTCTCCCTCTACAGCATCCTACAGCTTTTATATCTAATTTGCAAAGTCACGCAAATTTGCTTCATCATTTTCCTCTCTTTAACGTTTTTCCTTTGTTAGTTCTAATTTAATAGTGAACAGCTTTTCCTCTGATAATTTTTCTAACTTTCCACTCTGATCTTTCCTTGATTATTTTTCTAGATTCAAATCAATGGAAAAATTGTTTTCTAGTAATTTACACTCTTTGTATTTCCTTTCGTCTAAGATTTCACGGGATACTCGTTCTGTGGCAAGACCTTCCTATAGTTTTGTAATCTCTTCTTTGATTGAGTTGTACTTTTGCTCTTCTGAAACTTTTAGTTTTTGTATTTTTTCCTATAAAGCACGAACCTTATAAGAATTTGCATCTTAACGTGCTTTTTTCTCTTCTTCAATTCCTGATTGAAGATTTGACAGTTTTTCTGTTAGCTTTTTCACTACTATTTGGTTAGTTCCCCCAAATTATTCTCTAGAGTAGCTTTGACTATCACGGTAGTCTGACATTTTATTATTTAAAAAGCAGTGGAATTGATGGGGAGCTGTGTTTGTTATAATAGAGAAAAGGATGACGATGAGTATAGAAATGATATTTTGGATAAGGAGATTCAGTATAAATAGCTTGAGATTGAGTAGTTTCATTTTAAAAAGTAGGTTGTTTAGCCTAAAAGGTTCCATCAAGTTCCCAATAAGAATTTTACCCAGGAGTTTTAGATTAGAATTATTTGTGTTTCACTTATTCATATATGATTATGTTTTATTATAATCCAGATACAGACTCCATAATTACTTTCTATATCATCCTAGTAATAAAACTCTGAATAACACTTTCTGATTTGAAACAATTAAAAAGTAAGGAATTAGTAGCTATAAGCAATAAAATGGAGTTAAAAGATACAGAGGAATATATTACGTTACTAGAGGAAGAAGTTGATTAGCTACAAAGGCAAATTACTCATAAAGACAACGTCATACTTAATTTACAAACTCTATTAAAATCCTAGGAAAAGAGAAACGACTTCTACATCTGAGCAATTACACAACACAACGAAAATCTATAATAAAACCTACACGAATCCCACTCAAAGCTCCAAGAATCAGAGAAAGAAAACACAACCTTAAAAGAAATCATAGAGAAAATGGTAATTCATGAAAAACCAAAACCAAGCAAAAGGATTTCTTTTCCCTTACATTCTCTATATTAGTAATAATAATGTCACAAAGTAGAATTCCTATAATTCTATACTCAAACTCTCCATAGCCACAGGAGGAAAAGCTAATTTATATTAGCTAGATTACAGGTATAGACGACATATGCAAACAAGCTTCCTTGGCCTTGGGAATGCAATGCAGTAAATTGTTTAATGAAAACGGAGCATAAGTGACGTAAGTTTCTAAAATAAAGGAAAATCAGATTCTTTTTGCCTCTCAAGGTGAAAATTTTGCAGTAGTTAATAAGCAATTTCTAAGATAAACGAGTTAATCCATTACAATAAAGATTACTTTAATGGGAGCAGCAGCGGTAGGAAAATCAGCCCTTGCCTTTCGCTATGCTTTAGATCAATTCAGAGAGTACTATGATCCTACAATTTCTGATACATTTCAGAAAAAAGTGAATATAGGTGAAAACTTGCTAAGTGTTGAAATTTTAGACACAGCTGGCATGGAAGACTATCAACCTCTAGAAGACGACTGGATTAATAACAAAGATGCCATTCTACTAGTATACAGTGTTGACATTGAGTCTTCTTTATATCACCTAAGAAACATATGAGATAAGATCAAAATGCGATACTCTCCCTAAAAAATGCCTACTGTGATTTTAGTAGGTAATAAAGTAGACCTATAAAGAACCATTTCCCCAGAACAAGCCTTAGAATTCTCCTAGGAACTAAACATCACTCATTTTGAAACATCTGCTTTACAGAACTCTCAAATACAGGAAATGTTCAACTATGTACTAGAAGATGTAATGAAACGTAAGAATTCAGTACCAAAAACGAATTAAATGGATAGCAGTCAATGTTGTAAATGCATCATTTTCTGAAATTAATCTACTAACTATTATTTCTGATAAAATCGGCTATTTCTTCCACAGCCACATTTGTTTCCTCCCTTGCTTCCATATGTTTGGCCCTTACTACCCCCTGCTCTAACTCTGTCTCCCCAATCCACACGGTCCATGGTATCTGTTTCTCACACGCATAGGCTATCTGCTCCTTCGGATTTGCCCGGTCCTTATAAAACGTCTCAGCTGGTATTTAATTCTCCCACAAAATACTGCATAGTTTCCACCTTTCCTCCAGGAGATTAAACTTACTACTGTTTCCTGCGGAAGCAACTAAAACTGATTTACTTTCATACAACATCTACTGATTCTTGTACCTTTTTTCTATAATAGCAAACATCCTTTCTATACCAAGAGATACTCCTATTGCTGGTACTGGGTTTTTACTGTTGTTTAGACGCATTATAAGCTCATCGTATCTACCACCACCTGCTATGGAGCCCACACCTTAGGAGTTATCAGTTAAAATGGCCTCGTAAACAAGGCCTGTATAGTAATCAAGTCCTCTGGCCAGGCATAGATCAAATTTCACTTTTGTACCAATTTAAAGCCAGTCGCAGTAGTTTTGTAAAATCTGCATTTCTTATAGGGCCTTTTAAGCCCTTTCATTACTCTGTATCTACTCGTCTTGAGAAAGTTATTACAAAACCTCAGATATAGTACCTGATATCTACACATATTTCCCTATTATGTCCACAGAATCACTACCTATACCTTTCTCTACAGTTAACTCATTGTATACTGTAGACCAAGTTTCCTTATCAAGCTTGTCTATAGACGATGAAATAGTTCTGAATTTACTAGCAGAACAACCCGCTACTTCCAATACAGCGTCTAGAAGTTAACGATGATTTATTTTCAGCTCAAAGCTTAACTCCAGACCTTCTAAAATCTCAATCAGTATTTTCAAGATCTCTGCATCTTGGGCCATTTTACCACCCTGTCCGACTATATCAAAATCACATTGATAAAACTCTCTGAATCTTCCCTTTTTAATCTAGGGCTGATCTCTTCTATAAACCTTTCCAATCTAGTATCTTTTCCACTTAGTGATCTTATTCATGGCTACATACCTTGCAAAAGGAACAGTTAAGTCATACCTTAAACTCAAGGCCTCCCCTCCCTAGTCAGCAAGATTGTATATTAACTTACTGCCCTCTTCGCCGTATTTGCCCATTAAAGTTTCCTTTAGTTCCATTACTGGCGTTTCTAGCTCACCTGCCATATGCTGCTTGAAGACTTGTTTTATCTTGTTAAACACCATTTCTCGTATAGCCATTTACTCAGGACTGAAGTCCCTCATACCCTTGGCTAGTTTCGGTATTCTTGTTTCTTAGTTTCTAGCCTCTAACTCTACTTCAAATATAGAGGAAAGGGAGTCAAAGTCTATATTAGGAATCGTTTTTACTGTACTCATGGCTAGTTTAGCTCCTCTGCCCACTGGTAGTTGTTTAGGCCTTCCACCGCCTTGGTTTAATTTTGATTCTCTTTGTGTTAGAATATCTACTTAGAATAGTATCTCCTGCCTTAGTAGGTCGTTTACTTATTAAACTCTATCAAGGAATATATTGCAAGTAGATTCGAATTATTATAGATCAACTATACAGTTGAATGTGTTCTGAGCTTATAGGTCTATTTCTTGGGTAAAGTTGCTCACAGTGTTTCTTTACTGCATTCCGTTTAGAATTAATTATAAGGATTAGCTAAAAGCAGATAGTATTGGGAATAATTAGATAGGAATTCTTTTTAGTTCTAGGTTATTAAGTTGAAATGAGTCTGAATTAGTTTCTTTTTCTATAGCTCGCCAGTAATTCTCTACAAAATCTCGTAGATTTCCAATTGATTAAACTTGCATTATGATTTAATCAATTAGGTTATTTTTCCTAGTTTATTTTGAGTCTTTTAGTAATGCTTCTATATTATCTAAACTAGTTTTTAATCCATTTGTAATTCCTTGGAATTTTGTACTATCAAATACTTTTGAGTTAATACTTTATAACTCACAAAATAAGCCTATTGCTAGCTCGTTTAATGGAAGGCTTTGCTTTAATTTATACACTCCTATAGCAAGTATTACATTAGCACCTACCCAATCATTACTCAGTACATTCTTTTCTATGTCATGAAAACTTAAGGATTGAATGATATCTGCGGGCTATTCGTTTTGATTTAATCGTTAACAAATTTCTAGTATTTTTTAGCCATTTGTCTGCTATTTCTTGCGTAGAGCGGAGTTTAGTCTAAGGGATAAAGCTGATTTTGCAAATCGAGACATTAAGAAATTGGGTAAATTTTCGTAAGGCTCTGATGTATTTTAGAAGGTACATAATTAAAGGCATTCTGGGTCAGGAGTTATTTAGCTGCCTTAGTCAATGTTGTATAGGTCTTATAGGGTTAGTGTTCCTCCTCCTATTACCACCTGGTTTTACATTTTATTTAATTGATACCACTAATTATGAAAATTTATACTATTTATATAGAAAACCTCTTTGTTTTAGGGATCTCACATTTCTTCTATGGTTTGATCGAAAAATTGGGATCTCTGGGATGAAAAGAGGCTTTGCTAGTTTTTATAGGGATTCTGAAGCCTTAATTCTTTATTTACTTAGCTTTTAAATTTGCAGGTTTACAGGTTAGTTTAAGTTTCGAGGAGAATTACCTGTTGATAGGAATTTTGATTTTGGTGAAGAGATTACAATATCTTTCTTGATATCAGGCTACTAAAACCTTATACTGACTTATTTACCCTAACTTTTATTCTATCCTCTAATAAGCCTATTTAATCTTTCCTAAATGAATTCTCCCGTCTTTTTATTAGGACTAGTTGGCTCTTTTACGGGACTACCATTCAAAGAATCAGGAAGGAACTACTATTACACATTTTTCTTTCTAATATTCTCTCACTCAAATGGCCTTCTAACCGTCTATTTCCTTTATCTCAAAGAACCCTTAAAGCTCTAGCCAAGTGCAAAATTACTATAAGTATTAGTTCAATAATCAAGCTCCTTATTCCTTTACTTTTGTTAGCCTAAGCTTTTCCTTTTTGGCGTTGTAAACAAAATCGATAAATCAATGTCAGAATAAAGGTCTTAGGTCATCTAACTTAATTAATTGAAAGTTTTAGCTTAACTATTCTAAAACATTGCAATTCCTTTTCTAGTTATATCAATTTTATAATCTAACTTTTCTAAGTAATTTTTCATTTATAAAATATCCAATCATATTAGCTAGAGACTATTTTGGGCTACTAATAGACAATTTATGATAGATGTAATTGATATTAGAGAGCATTTAAAATGTAAATAATAAATTTTACGATTTTACATAAATTATAAAGTACAAAGAGAAAGGATTAAAGCTAGCATCTTATTGAATGTTTAAGAATAAATAATTAACTAATTAGGCCAATGTGCTAAATAGCTGTCGACAAGTCTCTCATAAAAATCTCTCATAACTGCTTCACTTTTATGATCTGT
>CAKKTI010000211.1:0-20152 GCA_920105805.1 Condylostoma magnum
CCGGGTCGGCTGGGTGAAAGCCAGCTATCCTAACCTGCTAGACTAATGCGGAACTTATTCATTACGAGAAAAGCAAGTATTTAAACAATATCTGTGATTGGATTATAAGGAGAGAGTATTTACAAGTTTATTTAGAAATTTCAATATATATTTTGTGTTATACTATGCTAGTGACTATAGCTTAAATAATCCATGTATTAATAAGTAAATATTAAATAATGGAATTCTGCCCAAATTGCTCTAATTTACTTATGCTTGAAAATAACGGATCTCATCTAAGATTTAACTGTAGAACTTGTCCTTATCTTTATAATATTAACAAAAAGATAGTTAACTTTTTAGAAATCGACAATCAGATATAAGATGAAATCATTCCTACTGAGGACTGGGACAATGCACCCTAAACAACTATACGATGTGACGTTTGTGATAATAACAAAGCTTATTATAAATTAATGTAAATTAGGTCCGCTGATGAACCAATGACAGAGTTTTATAAATGCACATCATGCAAGCATACTTGGTTTGAGAATTAGTAAAATAGTTTTATACTCAATTGTTTATGCAATCTATTATTTGTTTAGAAAGTTATAAGTAATCAGTTCAACATAAAATTCATACTAAGAAGTTCTTATTAATATAGTAAATTCAGTCATTACTTTTTCCAAAATACATAAAATGTCAACTTTTAAGCTATTTTATACTCTATTAGCTCTATGCTTATCAAGCTTCATAGACGAGCTAAAAGATGGTGAAGTAGGAGGATATTTAAGTATAGTTCAAATGGAAAATTATCTACATTTGATACAAAGTAGTAAGCCAGACAATATTTAAGTAGAAACTCTTGGTACAACGATTTAAGGACAAAGTATAAAGGGACTATACATCAATTCAAGCAGTGTTTAAAAAGCAGGAATTTTAATAACAGGACAATTTAGTACATCTTAACCAGCTTTGACTTAAGCAATTTTGTACTTAGCGCATTAAATACTAAGTGGATATAAGGATGATTTATACTATGGATTAGATTTCTGGATTTATCCTATAATTAACTATGACAGCTATAAAAAGGCATAAGATCTATACGAAAATTCCTTCCCTTTATACGAAAAAAACCAAAAAACAGTAACATGTTCTGATTATACTTTACAAGGAGTTAATATCATGACAAATTTCGACTGAAATTTCAAAGTAGTAGAAAATCAATGCTTCGGACATTATTCTGGGCCAGTTCCTTTTTCAGAAATAGAATCATAGAAACTATCAAAGCTAATAAACTTTTAAAAGAATATCAAAATGTGGATACATTTTGAAGGATTTAATAATTCATTGTTTTACCCGACTAAGTAGTCAAGTGGCTATTCTAATGATCTGTTTGATAAAATTTTTGAGAGAATTGGTGAAATTGGAGATGACTATGGATTTACAAGAGGAGACTGGGAGGCACAAATGCATGATGATCATGGTATGTGAATGTACTGGGCTGAGTAATAATAAATCCTCCCTATATAGATTGCACTAGGGGACAAAGGAGTAACGGGTGATGAACTTGATAGTGTTTTTGAAAGCATCGATACTACTGTATCAGAATTAATCAAACTTGCTGGATACTTACCTGAAGTTAATATAATTGAATCTGATCTTATAGAATGTCTTGAAGAGCATGGATGTTACTAATAAGATGCTCATTCTAATTCCCTATTAATGTTCCAGATTAAAAACATAGGGCTAAATTACCTACCTTAGTCTGTTGTTAGTATAGAGCTATAAGAGTAATTTGGAAGTAATTTTTAGATCTAAGTAGAGAGATTTTTAGTACTTGAGGGTCCATATTCATTAGATGATATGACACCTTAAAAGATTTAGAAACTCGGATAAATTATTGTTAGTGGCGGGGAAAAATTTGCTTCTAAGTTTGATTATGATTTACAGGAATTATAGCCTGATGAAACAGTTTTGCTTTTACTTTATATAGATTATATGAAAAGTCTAGATTATGAGCCTTACTAATTCTCTATAACACTAACATTTGATATAATAGAAGCTTCAAATTAAGACCCGATTTTCACTTATGCTTAACAATATTACAAAACACTTACATCTATATTAGGAGATGCTAACAATTAAAAGGATGACGACGATGATGATGACCATGAAGGAATCTCATTTGTAGTTGCTGGTATTATTGTAATAGTTGTAATTATTGTCCTAATAATAATTTGCTCTATAAAATGCTGCAAAACGGACAAGAAGCAAACTGAAGATCAAGAATTTCAAGCAGTTCCAGTGGTATCCGATCCCGTTGATAGCCCAATAGGCAGTTCTGAGTCAGATAGAGCTTAGAATTAACTTTTTTACTAAACTTCTAAATTAACCTAAATATACTGTCTTTGATTAGATCCATAGCTCTTGGGAACCATTTCCAAATCATCAAAGGTGAAAACAGGGGTGGCTTCAATACTAGCATATCCTTTCTGGACAATAACATCAGAGTTAGTCAAATTCACAAAGCTGAGATTAGGTAGAGGATACCCATTCTGCAAGAACTACTGATTAATAGTAGGCAAGAAGAGAGTGATAACAAAGTTCAAGGTGTTTTCAAGTCCGGAAGTGTCAACAGGCCCGGTAACAGTTACGTTTTTAGCAGTAATACTATCAATGCTTACTGTATTCACGGCTCCTTTGATCTCCCAATCAGCTTCGTATACATCAGCGTCTAAGCTTAGCTCAATGACTAAATCTACAGCGGATCCCTGACTCCTTACATCAACTGCACATGAGGTAGTTAGTTTTCCATCAAGATCCCCGGATGTTTTGCCAGATGCAGGAGCGTTGAGAGTAACTACTGGATTGTTTTACCCTGTGCATACCAGGTCAACTTGCTTATTTGATCCGTATTTAGATACTAATCCGGGGATAAAGTTGTTCAAAAAGTCGGTATTGAGCTGGATTGGAGAGGATGAAGGTACTAAATTACTAGAAATGTTGAAATATAGGAGATTGGACTGATATGAAGCGTATAAAGCAGAGTTAATGTTATACTCAGTCACAAATACTTACACTCCTCGTCTGGAACAAGTGACATCAGGAAGGGCTACTCTAGCTGGAATGGGTGGATTGGTATTAGGATTAGTAACATCCAACACAATACCGTTGAAGGATCCGAAAATAGCTGAGTCAGTTACTTTAGGCTCTTCTGTGATCTCTAAGTCAACTTCTAAGTCGGTGTTAGGGATTTTAACATTGCTGGATAATCCTTGGAGTATATTGTCTAAAGAAGTAGCTACTTAGTCCTGGATAGCACTGCCGATTTGCTTAGCTATAGAGTTCTTAAGGGATTTCTTGAATAAGTCTACAATCCATTCGGCCACTTTGGCTAGTACATCTCCACTGGTGGTTACAGAGATGTCTCCAATTGTTACGACACATGATGGTACTTACAAGTTTAGTTTTCCATTAACCTCAGTTACTAAGATTTAAGCATTGGCTGACGTATTGGAGAAACTAAAGTCTATAGTTCCACTTCCTCCTCCGATGGGAAGAGAGTAGCTGAAGGCAGCGGTTCCCACTGCTCCCAATTGATTGAGTATTAAGTCAACTTCATCAGTTGGTTTAAAGTCGAGATTTGTATTCTTTACATCTACTTTAAGATCAGTGATTTTAATGTTAGTAACATTGATTTTGATACTAAATACACTCCAGCCTATCTTGTCGTGGACATCTGGAATGGAAATTGACTTGATATTGCTGAGGAGCTTGGGAAGAAGATCGTTTTTAGCTTATGTAAGAACGGTATCATCTATGCAAAGCTCTGCTCCGGTATTGTCAGCATTTACTGCTGAGAATAAAGTTAATAATGCTATGGTGAACATATTTATTATTATTTTTACAAATAAGTATGGTAGCCACTATTTCTAAGCTAGTAAAATTTAGGTTGATATGTATTTTTAATCATATATATAGAATGTTTATTTTATCCAACTTAATTGCATGATAACAGCTAAGAGCATTCAACTTCTTACTTTAAAATGTGTTATTATATGCTGGACTTAATAGACTAGCTGATAATAAGAGCAATTGAGGTGATCTTTTACATAATTCTCAAAATATCCAATTAACTTATCTTTACCACTGAATTTTAAATATTGTCTATATAAAAATAATCCTTAGTAAATCTTTTTTAAACTTCTAAATCAAATAACAAACTAATAAAGTATAATAAATGAAGTGGAGTATATGGTGTAATTAAGTAAATGTACTAAATTTCATAAATCAATCTGGATATCCATACTATTAGCAATTCATTCCTGAAATACAATAGAAAGGAGTTTATAAAATTAATATGTAATCAAACTAAGATACTTCTTATAACATCATATGCGCTTATTATTTACATAGAATATTAAAGAATTTCGAATTATCTCATTAAACTAATATTATTTAATAAATCAATGCTAAAATCTAGATTTATATTATTTTCCAATAATAATTTGAGTGAATGCCAATACTTTAATTTTACAATTAATTTTGAGACAGGCAATTGTTGTAGTAGATGATTAGTTATATCAACTAATTTAATATAAGGATAATATAACAAAGTAATAAAGAAAAATAATAAACAAAGTTCCATTTTTGTAGAAATAAAATTTCTGTATTAAGCAAAATAACATACTTAATCTAAAGTTAATAAATAACTTGAAATTATCAAATAATATAGATAAACTATTCTTGTATTATATATCAATTTCTAAATTCAACACCTTAGAATGCTTCCTAACAAATACTAAGATGATATTTCATTATTATTGAATTTAGATCATAAACGTTTCTAATTGTAGCATTTTAATCAAAATTAATGCATATTATGCTAGAAAACTTAAAATGTGATAGTATTTAGATATATTCATTTAAAACAAGCATATATTTCTTACCTACTGTTCAAGCAGGAGGTTGTTTATAAATAAAAAATGATTTTTGATTAACGTTTCACTAAACTGATAAACATAATAAGGCTTTTGTATTAAGTAGCTCAATATTACTATTCATTTTTAAATTTACTTTACAATTTTTAGGTGTTTAAAATAAGATATTTGTATTCATTTTATAAATTGAGGCCTAAAAGTAAGGCAATTTTTGCTTTTAAGCTGCATTTTTACTCTTTAAATTGAGTATTACTAATTGCTTATCTAAATCTCCAATAGTTTATGTAGTTTTCTAAGATTAATATTTAAGTGATAAATTTGCCTAATTAATTTTATTTAATTCCTAATTTTATCTTTGTTGTATAAGAATCTAATGATGATAAAAGCTACACTGTAATATGAAGTACTTTAACTATACCATTAACAAAGATTTTCTAATGCTTTACTAGTTTCACTCTGTTATTTTACTCCTAATTGTAAGCTCTTATATGTACAGACAGCATAGGTCTCTTATTCAAATCTTCGCATATTACTTAATGCTATTTTACTAATTGACTATACTTTGAGCATAACTTACATAATTATACCAAAAGTATCATAAGCAATTTTGCTCTGATACTTAGCTCTTTATCTTAACTACTGTAGAAACAAGCAACACCTCTTTTAACAATCGATCCATAAATGTTTGATTATAGGAAAATATGTATTAAAAATTAAAAAAGCTTTAAAAGTAGTCAACAAAATCTGGTACAATAATCAGATTGATTACTTTAAGCTTAATACAAGGTAACAAAAACAGAACATGAAAAGTGCTACAATTTTAGCCTTCGATTGATTAAAATAACCTATTCCCTAAGTTAAATATACTCAATTTGTTTTATTTTATTAATGATGCTTTAATAAAATTTGTAATCCTCCTTAGACTTAAAAAGTTAGATAAATGGCATAGAAGTAAACTTCTTAAATCATAAAACTAAAAACTAAGGTGCAAAAAAATCCCTACGATATCAAAGCCTTGGCCCAATTAGGAACAATTTACTGCACAAAAGGAACATACTCCTTAGCCTGCTAGAATTACGAGTAAATTGTCAGAATAGATTCTAAAAATATAAAGGCTTGGCAGGCCCTCGGCAATGCTTATCTCCTTAGGCAAGACTACCAGAAATGCCTTATGGCTTACTAAAAATCGGTAAAACTTCAAGGGGGATAACCAAATGAATAGTTATGATACGGATTATCGCTACTTTATGAAATTTTCAACTCACCAGAAAATGCAATAGATGCGATGAAAGAGATCTGCTTCAAGTGCGAAGGTTTTGTTCTCATGCCGGAGCTGTACTATAGACTCGGAAATCTTCAATAAATGTAGCAGCATTACTCTGAAGCTATTGATTCTTACAATCAGTCTTTGAATTTTATAGAACATTAAATTCCTCAGTCTAGAAAAATCGATACCCTTCTTAACCTAGCGATTTGTTATTGAAAGCTATAAATAACTTCAAGTTGCTTTGAGGCTCTTAACTAGGCTGTGCAATTAAATAAACAAAACTATAAAACCGCCTAAATTTATGGATGAATCACGGCCTTATCTGGTAATTACGATTAAGGCCTGGAATTGCTTAAATCAACTTTAAAGCTAGCAAAGCCCAATGCTGCTTAATATTCAGATGCTCTTTACCTTATAGCCAGAATTTACGAAATGAAAGAAGAATCAGAATTTGCCTATAAGTACTATCGAAAAGCTTTGGAAACTAATTCATTATCCCATGTGTACTGAAACTCAATAGGCATACTGTATGCTAAGAATAATCAAATGGAAGATTCATTTTAGATGTTTTAAAATGCTTACTAATTAAAAAAACTTTCTCCGGAAGTTCATAGAAATCTTAGCATTCTTTACTATCTAACTGGTTAGCATGAAGATGCTCAAAAAGCGTTTTAGTATTACACGTAGATTAGCTAGGATGGAATAAAAATAGAGAACTTTAGTATAGAACATCTTTAAAATTTAGAATTTTAGCATATTGAAGTAAATTTTGATAATATTCCCTTTAGTATTATAACGTAAAATCCTATGAGAAAGCGGAACTTAAAGCCTTTTAAGAAGCTTATAAGTTTGTCTAAGAGATAGGCTGTTTCCGGACAGGGATCCTAATAAACAATGGGTTAAATAGTAGAAACATAAGAAGCTCAATGCTAGACAAGCCTTACTCGTCTTAACTTTTCATTTGGAGAAATAGATTTACAGATTATTCCTAAATAATCGGATAGTTAAGATAGGCATAAAAGAGCCTAAAAAGAGTTTATAAGGTAAAATAGGGAAAATTAGAACTCACAAAAGAATTTCTAAAATATGTTTGAAGCTTAGAATTTATAGCCTAGAGAGCAAGCTTAGAGTATCAATAATTATTGGTATTGGGTAGCTCAACAATAAAGAATGTGCTAAATGCCACCCGTTTTTCCTCCTATGTTTCCTCCTCCTTAATATGAATAGTATTTGTAGTATTTATAGTTTATGGGATAGAATCAACATAATGGAGCACCTAATGATACCAACAAAAATAGATAGTTAATATTAGAATTAGAATAAACTCAGCAAATAATACTACCAATTTTATATGTTCAAACAATTTTCTTAGACTAATTCATAGTGTTTCATTGAATTTGTTGTAATGTAGTCTAAATTCTTAAAATATGGGATTTCTACCCAATTTTTAGTAACCATTATATATAGATACTTATCATGCTTCTAAAATAGAAGCTTAAATCTGAATCATTATAACTCAAATACACTCTTAAATCAATATAGAAGCTAAAATAAGATTTGAATTATGTTAAATACTATAAAATAAGTTGCTTCTTAACAAATAGAGTTTCTGCCTATTAAATATCAAGAATGAAAAAGTATATTATTTTTATAAAGCAGCAGTTTCACTATATTGATTTTAATTTTCAAAACCAACTATAAACTAATCTTTGCTAAATATCAAAACATCAATTAGATTTTAAAATCTATAAATTCATAAACCAATGCAACCCAATATTAATTTATAATTTTAATAACTTATATTATCAAACTTCCATAACTGACCATCCTTCAATCTTTCTCTCCGGAATTTCCACCTCTAGTTCCCCAAACGCCTCCTCCAATGATATGTTCTTATGCTATCTTCTAGGTATAATTGGCTGATGAGGTGTATATTGCTTATTAATAACCATATCTCAGTCAATATTCGCCAGAAACTCATGCCTTTTAACCTCTTCTACATCCTCGGAGCCATGTCCAATCCTCCTTTTTGGAATTCTGTCAATCAATGCTCTTATAAAACTTTAAGCTTCAGGAGACACATGCTTTGGGAAGGTCAGTCTAGCTTTCTATATATTGTAGTACAGTCTTTCCCTATTTGACGAGTAGTAAGGAGGCTTCCCTACTAGCATCTCATAGCTAAGCACACCTAGAAGATACCAGTCAACTGACTTATCATGGCCCTTTCGTCGTAGCATCTCCGGTGGCAAATAAGCAACTGAGCCACAGAAGGACCTGCTCATCATTCCGTGGTATATTCCTTCCTTGGATAGCCCGAAATCAGTTAAATGTGCATGGCCTTGAGCATCTAATACAATGTTTTCAGGTTTTAGGTCTCTGAATACTATACCATGAGCATGCAGTTCCCCTATAGCCAGAGCTATCTCAGCCACGTATATTTTAGTCATTTCCTCAGTTAGCCTTTTCTAAACGCATAAAATCTTACCAAAATCACCTCCAGCGTAGAAATCCATCACCAATGCTAGTTTCTTAGGTGTTTGAAAGGCATAGTTCAGTTTTACTATAAAAGGGTGATTGATACGCTTTAATATATTACGCTCTGTGAAGGCATAGCGTATTAGGTTATTAGTGAACACCTTGTCTTTGTCGAGTACTTTAACAGCGTACATGTCCTATGTTCCTTGCTTTTTCATTAAAAACACACGGCCAAAACTACCCTTTCCTAGTTCAAAAACTGCTTCGAAATCAATAGCACTTACTGGCTTAACAGGCTCTATTATAGTTTCCTCCATCGACTTAGTCAATGTTTATCGTTAAGAAATGGCAAAGGTTTTACTGTCCTCCAGCAGTTTTCGTAGATCTGCTCTAGTTTTAGCTTTCTTAGGCTTATTTATCAAAAACTAGTTAATCTAGTCTGTTCTGGAGTTTTTTAGTAAAATATTGAAAAAAGGAGTGCGAGAGTAGCCTTAAGTACAGATTTGTATGTTATTTTTCTCGCAGAACTTCTGTATAAGTTCAACAATTTCAACAGATCCTGCCAGGTCTATAGGATGCTTATGCATTGAATCAGTAATATTTAAAGAGCATCCAGAATCCAGTAGTCATTGTACAATCTGCAAGTGTCCTTACATACACGCAAAATGCAAAGGCGTCTATAAAGCATTATCCAAGCAGTCTAAATTAGCCCCTTCCTCCACCAGCAGCATCACAATCTATATGTGCCCCGCTATGCATGCAAGATGCAAAGGAGTCTTCCCTGTACTTGTCTTGGCTTCTATATCAATCATCTCTCCCTCAAATATCAAAACCTAGCAAACCTCATAAAACCCTTCGTTAGTAGCGATGTGTAAAGCAGTCCAGTCATGGAGCCCTCTGGAATTGACCTGTGCTATAGTGGTTTCCCCTTCTTACCAATTAATCAAGCTCCTAACTCTCTAGTAGTCGTTTTCATGCGCTGCTTATCATAATGAGTTATTCTTTTCCCTTATTTAAACCAACTATTGAGATGCTTACTAAGCAGATTCCATTTCAAGTACACGTGAGAAAGTCTCTGAAAAATGCTCTTTATGCATATCTCTTAAGTCAATTTCTTCACCAGTGTCTAAATTTCTGATAGTAAAAACTCCTTCAGGAAGTGCCACTTGATCTTCTAAAGGAATCTGTTATTCCTGTCCAGGGACCAATACAGATTACTCGTCTATTGGATCTGCTTCTTATACTGGCTCCAGAGAGCCAGCATAGATGATACTCGGGTTTTCTGACTCCATATATAAAATACAATGGTAGACTAAATAAGCAACAAAATAGGAAACTTTTACCGATCTGTAGCCTCCTCTTTGAGATCATTGCCCTCTGATTCACGGTTTATAGAAAATGGGACTCTAACACCGTAAGAATTCATTGAAACTGGAGACCATTTAACTCATAGATGTCCCACATGAGCCTGGCAGGCTGCTATACAGGGATACGAGCAAGGCCATTTGCCCCCTGAAAAACAGTTTTTAATCACCAGAGGTGTTCCATGCAGACGGAGAGTTAATGAGCTGGGAGATGAAAATTAGTATGAGGATACAGAGACTGAGGATGGGTGGGTTATTTCACATGGGTAGAATGAAAATCAAGAAGAAATTGTAGAAATCAAGAACCCTGAGCCCAGGCAGGAAAATATTAGTGAAGATATACCAGATTTAGAGGATATTTAAGATGATAATTTAATAGAAGATCCTAACGAAGCGAGTTTGTTTTAGTAAGGGTATTTTAGGGCTGAGGAGCCGGAGGAGGGAGTACTGCGTACTAGAATCTATGACTTATCTGTTACTTATGATACTTATTATCACACTCCCAGACTGTGGCTGATTGGATACGACGAGTACCAGAACCCTTTGACCCCTGAATAAATGTTTTAAGATATCATGGGAGATTATGTATAGAAAACTGTCACCTTAGAGACGCATCCTTGCTTGGGATCAAGGCAGTTATCAATTCATCCTTGTAACCATGGGAAAATGATGAAGCATTTTATTGATACAATCGTTTCTAATGGAAATGAGCCACTGATACATCACTATTTATTCGTTTTTTTAAAGTTTTTGGCCTCTGTTGTGCCAACTATTGAGTATGATTTTACGGTAGATTTAACCTTATGATTGTTTAATTGTATTTTAATATGTTTACTTATATCATTATCTAACTATCTTAATAAATCTTCCCAGGTCTTTACTGCCGTCTATTATTATTCTCATAGTATCTTTTATCAGCCCCTTAACTAAAACTTCTGTTATAGCAGTTGAATAGCTTAAATCAGGACTCGTATTTATCTCGATTAATCAAGGATTAAACTTGTCATCTATCATTATGTCAAAGCCTAAAATTTCAAATGACTTGTCTCTTTAAGTTATCAAGTCAACAGCACTTCCAAGGGAGTAATAAATTATATGTTCTACTTTCTAGCGAATAGTTTCAATTCAGTAGTCGTGCTCATAGTTCTCTACCAATCATTCTTGAAATTATCTAATATGCCACATACATCCTTTTATATCAGAATTATCAAAGTTATCATTTTTTGACATTATACTATTATTAGTTAAATGTATATAGGTATTTGCAAGGTTATCTTAACTATATGTTTAAAGAGCAAATCTTAGATAACAGTCTTAGTAATAATACACTTATAACGGATTGAGCTCAGTAACCATAACTCAAATTCTTATATCAAACTTACGTTGTTCAACTAATAAAGGATTTTCTATATATTTTTAAACAATTCAGTTTTCATTACCTTTCCAAACCTATTATTAAATGCTTTTTAAGTTACTAAAAACAGATATTCCTCTTCCTCTTGATTTACCTCCTGGTTTAACTATTCAATTGTTTCTGCTTCCATTTATAAAGAATTAAGGATCTTTTAGTTACAAGGAGGTTAAAGCAGTGTCTGCCTGATTTTTTAGTAGTTCGCAAGAAATGTTTAAATTTCTTCCATATTAAAGGCGTAAGAAATACTTATGCTTTTATGTTATATCTTTTGTATTGAGTACCAATAACTCTTTTTGATTAATAGTAGCTGTCTGCCTTAAAGGATTAGTTAATTAATGAATTTTCCTCTTACAGATTTCTATTCCTATCAGCACATGCTCTTTAATCATCATTTTATCATTATATGTAAATTGCTGTAGCTCTGAAATCAGTTATATTGCTAAATAATCATCTTAGAAAGCACTGCTTTCATGTGGATCTTGTAATAAATAAGCTCTAGGGAAAAATGTTTAAAAGTTTATGTTGAATAATGCCCTGCTTCGCTTGATGTTCTAAATGAAATAAGATTTTACTGAGACTTAGCCCATACCAATGAAGTGGTTTACCAGTAAATTGTCTTACAACCCGATACAAAGCTTAGAGTTTTTAGTTCACTTCAAATCACAAATTCAGGAATTTTCATCAGGGTTCTAAACTCATCCTCTTTGTATCAACTAGGAAATTACATCAGGGTAAGCCCCGTATACAATAAAAACTTTTGATTAAAGGGAAACATTATTTGCTACCTTTCAAGTGTTAAGCTGACTGATATGATCTATTGAATTAGATGATTAAAAGCTTTTAGATTTTTGTTATAAAGTTGAATGAATTCCTCTTAGTACAGGTTAGTTGAAATTTTTTCGTTATTAAATATTAGGTGTTTAGGTAGTTGTAGGAAGAGGAGTATCTAAGTTTTTTAGAATTGGCTGTTATCGACTTAAAATTATATTTCCTAGCTTGATTTTCAGTTACCTACGTTTTTCACTAGCTTGTTACTCTTATTACTTCTTTAGTCTATTTTTCTATACAAGAGTATTTATATATTCTTTGTGTTTATTCATGTAGTTTTACGACATTTTAAATTTATACAGAATTATTATTAACCTTTGCTAGATTTTGATACTTGCTATACAGGAAATTCTACCTAAAAACTTTTAATTTTCTAGGAAAGTGGTTTTCTTGTATATCCTACTCTATTTTACGTCTTTAAGTGTTCATTCCCTTCTTAAGAAATAAGATTTCTTTCCCTAAATCTTCCTTAACTGCTCCGAAATTATTTATGAAATGAGCTGCTTTATCATTAAGTCTGTAAAGGTATGTCATATTGTAATCTGTAATAAACTCCTTATCACTTTTATCAATCTTTTTAGGAGGACTTTAACCCTTATCATCATCTTAAAATTTGCTCATAGCATTGAGTACTTTTCTACCCTCTCTTCTAACTTTGTAATTATATGGCTTTAATGATGAAATAAGTTTGCTTCTTTGTATATTTGTTAATTTCAATCCCATGTCTAGATTCTGTACTTAATTTTTTTCAGATTTCAATGCATTTTGTATATTCTTCATGCATCCTCTTAAAATAGGCATTGAGAATATATTCTTAAATTACTTCACTGTTAATATTTTAGCATTTTGTATATTGTTTTGATTTAATACTAATTTTCTAGCGTCATGAATATTATGCACAAATTGCTTATTTAGTAGAAATTAGGATAAATCAAATACTGTAATTTAATTACTAAGGTTTTTTACCTCGTTTCACCACATATCTATTAAATCTATTGAAAAGATCATTGTAAATTTTGTTGGATTTTATACTTATTCAAGTAAATCCTTTTCATTTTCCATTATGGTTCTCATAACTCTAGTTGGAGATTTAATAGAAGATTATATGCTTTAGATTGATGATTATCTACTTAGAATTGAAGACATCCTGCTACGACTAGGAGAATACTAATTTAGGAATATGTTTCTTTATACAATTCTTTCACGCTCCCTTTGATTAATATCTTCAATATACTTCTTTGTATGTCTTATAAGAATTTTTAGAATAAAGCATATCTTTTTATCCCTTATAAACAGTTTAGTGAACTTTTTACTAGTAATTAAAATCTAATCGGAACTTTTTCCATAATACAGTTCCAAAGCCTGTATAAAATTTACATTTTAGATATAAATTGGATCATTTATTATTCCCATTGCAATTAAATTAGTAGTAAACTTAGAGACTGATATAAAGCCCTCTCCATCAACATCTATAGCTTTAAACATATTCAAGTACAAGGACTCCTGCTCAACATCGTCTAAGGATTTACCTCGTTTTTTAAGCCACGATGCACATTAATGTTTTTTATTCTTTAAGTATGAAAACTAGGGTGATTTTAAATCTTGATCAGTAATTTAAACGTGTTTCTGCTTAAATTTCTTACTTTTTACGTCAAAAGTTTTAAAAGCAGCTGAAAACCTTGAGAAATTATCTTCTACCTTTTTATCCTCACTAATGGATTCGTTTTTTATGCTTGAGAGAGTACGTAATAAGTGATGCTAGCTCCGATATCTGATTAAACTTACTTTAATCCCTTTGTAACAACTTACTCTAACTTAACCTTCTTATCAGGCATATGATATCTTTATCTTCTATTTTTGACAGTTCATTCGACGGGTTAACTTAAGAATCTCTAATGCGTTTACTTCTAAGGTCTTTTTTCCTATATTTTAACCTCTTCTTATGATTTGGTGGCTTTTACTTCTCATTTTTTAAACTTATCTCCAAGTAAACTATTTAGAGATCCAACACCCTCCATTATTAATTAAGTTGTTAAATATAAAGCACAATTTTATAGATAATTAAGAAAAACAGTTTCTACAAACAATTCTAATAAATGTTATTTACTACAGTTCTACTTCGCTAAATTCTATCTTCATAAATCTCCCCTATATATTTTTATTATGAAAAAATGACAAGATAGTAATTGAAGAGTTTAAATCAATAAATTTAATCAAAGCCTAATTTTTTTGAGGAATAAACTTAAAATCAAGTATTTAAGCAACCTCTCCAAACATTTATCTATAATATGATTCATTTAAATTACTGTTTAAGTTAAAAAGCTTTAGGGTAGTAGAAGGCCCTGCTGCGTTTTTGAATTCTTATAATTTTAGTAATTTATATCTATGAAATGGATAATTAGTAAAATCTTTACATAAATTATTTTAACGCTCATTAGCGGGAATATTAACAAAACTGGTTTTAGAAATACTAACATTAAGTTCTTTACCTATAAAAGGAACATTATTTAGATAACTCATAGCTATTTACGCTTAGCTATGATCATAATATTGCACTAATCCCATGTCATGTCTTTTAAAAAATATTTTTACCTTTAACACATTCCCAAATAACGAAAATAGATTAAAAAGCATATCCGGGGTAATTCCTTCTCCCATATTATGTAAAAAGCATACATTACTCGAGTCCTCCTCATTTACCTATGTTTATATTTCCCCTTAGCATTTCAACATAGGCATTGGAGAGTACTCTATTCTTAGTGAATTGCATCCATTATAAATATTCTTTCCATCTAGTCCAGTACGTGCCCCTATTGCCCCTTACAGCGTGTCTAGTTCTATTATTGCTTAATAGCCAAATGATCTAGGGAAGATTCTGCATTTGTTCAGCTTTCCATACTAAGTAAAGATTTTAGCTAGTACGTCTGTTGCCACTGGGTAACGGACGTTAGTTATGTTAAGTATAAGCTCAGTGCTGGGCTGGGGCTGCTCATATGGCTTTTTAGTAATTTAGTGGCGTCCAGAGTAGCTGAAAAACAGTTAATTGCCATTAAACATCTTCGGGTATCTGGAAAAGTGGATGAGACTGAGGTCTGCGGTTTCCAGGCTGTCGTATTCTACAAACGCTTAGCCTTTGTGCTTCAGCATGAAGATCTGTATCACTACTCCTACCTCGGAGCAGATATCTATGAAATCTGACTCAATCATTGTTGCACTTACCCCTCTTACAAATAGCACGCGTGTAGGCTCGTACTGGGTTTAAGATCGAGGGTCCATGCGGGCTCGGGCCAAAAATGGAGTTTGAAAGTTTCCTTCCTGTTGGCGGACTCTATAAGGATCCATTTTAATAAATATAAGCTAAACAATTATTCCTAAATATAGTGAAAATCAATAAATTACTAACTAGTTTAAATATCACCGTAAGTCTTCGTATCTCTTCTACTTTTTTTAAACCAGGGGTGCTTTAAAGCATGTTTAAGTGTAATTCTAGTACTTTTGTCCTTATCTAGCAGCTTACTTATGAGATCTTTACATTTGTCCGAGACAGTGAGCCAAAAGTCTGACTAAAGATCTAGTTGAGTATCCATTATTGTTTGATATACGTTAGAACTCCTTTTCATATAGAAAGGTAAATTGCCTGATAAAACAAAGTAAAGAGTAACTCCAATACTCCATACATCGCATTCAAATCCATAGTTTTACTTGTATACTTCAGGTGCCATATAGTATGATGTACCAACAATCGAGCTCATACTTTACCCTTGCTCCAATGCCCTAGCAAGTCCAAAGTCAAGTAGTTTAAAATTATCATCTTCAGCATCATCAAATAGAATATTATCTGGTTTAATATCCCTGTGAATTACACCATTTTTATGCATATATTAGCAAGACTACATAAGCTTTTTTATAAACCTTTTAGCCTTTTATTCGCTGTATATGCCATCATGTAAAATTCGCTGTAGTAACTCCCCTCCTCTACAGTATTACATTACCAGATGATAAAACCGATTATCTTCAAAAACCTCATACAGCTTTATTATATTTGGTTAGTCTAACTGCTGTAGAGTTTCTATTTCTCTCTTAAGGAGAGTAAGTTAATCCTAAATCAGCCCTTTTTTAATAGATTTGATTGCATATTTTTCATCAGAGTCTTAAATGTATTTGGCTCTTCTCACAATACCAAATTTACCTTCTCCTATGATCTTCCCCAAGTTATATTTCTGTTGTATTTGAACTTTTTTGTTACTTTTAAGAGCAACTGAGACTTCTGATACGTCTTATATGCCCTCATAGGGAATTTCCGGAGTGCTAGCCTTACTATTTGTTTCTATTTTTGGTGTAGAAGTTTATTTAACAGGTTTTGCACAGCATGAGCCCATTTTATTTAATATTATTTTTTTCTCTTTTAAGCTAGGGATTTTCTTATCATACCTATCTACTAATAAAAGCAATGTTATTATATAATATGCTTATCTAATTTTTATAAGTTATAAAGCAATAACTATTACTAGTTTATCACGAGTAATAATTATCCTATATATAAAGATATTCAGTATGTGCTCATAATTGTTGAATCAAAGCCACATTATTCTAAAGATCATTAAAAGGTGAATTTATATTTTCGTAAAGTTTTAAAATATGCAGGTAAATTTGTAAACGTAGCGACTAAGACCCTATACAACATTAAATTTTATTGGTTAAAGACAAAAATTAATAAAATCAAATTCTGCCCAGCTCCCAATATATTCTAGAAGAGCTTAAAGCAGTTAATAAAAAACTAGAAAAATTTCATCATTCAGGCCATCAAGTTACCAGCGAGATGTATCTCATTTGTAAGACACGCCAGTCAAAACAAGAAAATCAGATAGTGTTAACTTTTAAAGAATGAAAGGAATGCCTTAATAAATACTACCTACATAAATTGATCAATTAAAGCAGCACTGATAAAACGGAGGATTTTTGAATAAGAAGAATTTTAGGAGAAAATTATAATAAGAAACAGTATAGATTAATAAAGATGATTAGCCTACAGGAAGACAAGCTGTATAAAACTTATATAACTGGCTGGAAACTATGGAAAAATAATATCTAAGTCAAGATTACAATATTGATACAGCTAAAATTATTTATGAATCATGTATTAAACAGCTCATAAAGCAAAGCAAGGTTTTATGCAGAAATAGAGGGAAATTATTAAGTAGATGTTTTAAAATGCTTGTGAAAACATATGATTAAAATGCTGATAAGATAAAGTAACATGTTTTAGATTTAAAATCGTAGCATTAGAAGTAATTAGATTAAAATAAGTAACATTTCTTGGAATAAATAGTCTAATACTAATTTGAACTAGACAAACTGAATAATTAAGGTAAAAAAGTTATACCATAGTAGTAAGCTTAGTTAATAACAGATGAAGAGTAGATAATTAGAAATAGGTAACTTAATTCAGATTTTATATCAACTTTAATTATTTCTACGGTTGATAGTAAAAGTGACGTAGAAGATTTGTTATCAAAAGTAATGAATAAAATAGATAGAAAGCAAAAGGATACAAATTAAGAAATTTAAGCGGATTTGATACAGAAATAATTTAATTTGAAACAAGATTAAGAAATATAAACTGAAAAATCTTATCTTTAATCATAATAAAGGAAAATCTAATTGAACACTGTATAAAAGTTTAAAGACTATTTCGATGTAGGAAGGGCTCGCTTAAATGACAAACCTTTGTAATAAGATAAAACTGGCCCATATTACAGAGACATGATGCTCCAAGAAATAGAAAATTTAGCTTAGGAAGTAATTGATGCAAATGGTATAATCGATTTTTCAGAATATAAAAGAAAAATATTAGTTAGAGATATAGCAAAATGACTTCCTGAAATAGATTTATCACCTGTTTTATATTTGTATCATCATAAAGCGGTAAAAACTAGTAATTAATAAAAGCAAGCGGAAATTGAGTAGAAGTAAGAGTAATAGAGCTTCGTGAGTGATGATGAGGTAACAGTTACTAAAAGAAGAAATACATATTGCGGAGTTTTGAGGAAAAAGTAGTATATTGAAACTAAGGTTGACTCACTATGAGAAATTGATTTTGACGCTGTATAATATTTTGAAAAAGAGACTAATTAGTTGAACAAAGATTCTTATATCCAAGGATTTAACTAAGCTGTAAGAGAAGTTGCAAAGCAATATCAAACGATTATTAGGAATAACTTATATTAGGACTAACAACACGACAAGCCTTTTATTATTCTAAAAATTGCTAAGATGCAGTAGATAGATTTGGTATTTGATAAAGAACTATCGGACTCTGAGGATGATTATGAAGATGATGAAAATAGTTTACTAAAAGCTGCTAACACTCGAAAAAGTTTATTTAATTCCACACCGTTTAGATTTAGAAAAAGGTAAAGATAAAACCTGAACATATTTTTTTCATAAACTTAAGCTGGATTAATACCTTAAGAAGTATCAAACCATAAATTTATTACAAAATTTGCTAAAATTACCAGATTTAATTCTGTATTGAGTTTAAAATCTATATACCGCGTTATTAATTTCATATACAGCAATATAACATAAAAGGATGATTTTGATTAATTCTCTAAAGATCCATTTATCAGCATTTATAATAACTTGATGAATAGGTACGGAAACAAATCAGTGACAGAAAGAAAACTGCAGGACTTGCTTGTAAGTACAATTCAAAACAAAAACAATAGAAAGTGTATGCAGTTTCTAAAGGTCATAGGGTTTGGATAATACATTGAGCAGACTAATTACAGCTATTACTCGTTAAAAATGTACTTTGAAATTTTAGTATCTATTCAGACATCCTTTGTTGGGATTTTAGTGCAAAACTAAGATTAAGATGACTGCTATTTCATTCCCTATTTAAGAGCTTTAGATATTTTTAAGGAAAAGTTTGAATAGATATTTGATAGATAAGTATACAGTCAAATTTTAGTAAGGTTTGAGTAAAATGTTAAATAAGATAAAACTAATATAAACAAAGCTGGATTAATTGATTAAGAATTGTTTTTAGAAATTATAATGGACTAATTCGAACTATATTAAAAAGATATAATAGAAGGAATGAATCTTAGTCTAAGTGCATTAACCGGAAGTTAGAATCCTTTGCATATATAAGTTTGTGATTTATATTTGATATTAAAATGAATTTGTCCAAATAAGTACTGGTAGGTTCTAAAAGCTATTGATATTAGCTAAGAGAATATAATAAACTTTAAGACTAAATGAATAAAAATATAGACTGTAAGAGATGCCATTATAAGAAATGGTGTATTGGGTATATAAGATGTTTAGAGAACTTTAAAGCCTCCTCCTATTTTATCAAAGAAAAATGCAAAATTCATTTGTAAAACTCCACTAGAGGAAATTGTAAGCAAAAAGTTTTAATCAAACTTTCATTCATATGAAATTATACAGTCAAAGTTAGATTTTATATAGGAAATAACGCCTGAGCAAGAACTACTGCTTCGAAGGCTTTTTGAATTGGAATATAATTCTTTAGACTAGTAAATATTATTAATTATTATAAAGTTATCTCATACTATTGTCTAACAAATATTTTAAGGGTAGATAATGAATTGGTTATAGTATAAATTTATAGTATTTATTCACTATAGCAAGATCAATTTACTATATTATACTAAGTATAACAATAAATTCATGAATCTAAACTAAATAATACAAATTTTATTTAAAACTCTCCTTAATAATTTGTATTTATCTATTACATCTATCAAATTTAACTATAATGGAAACTAAGTAAGATATTTAAAGAATTAGAAACTTTAGAAAGAGATGCCGTCAATTCTAAGCAAGTCCTGACATTTACAAGAAGTTTAAATCC